>JARYHS010009186.1:223987523-224041522 GCA_031002005.1 Vandiemenella viatica | reverse complement strand
TCATCTGATACTTTTTGCTTTAGTATCAACATCTTTGCTTACACTAAATGCGATGTCACAACGAAAGCAGTTATAGTGCAAAACTTGTTCAACCAGTTAAACATTTGCAAAAATATTTGCTCCAATAAAGTCTCGACCACAGAAAGTCATTATTTTTGTTTTGTTCATGAATATCTTCTGGTGCTCTGCATACATTTGTAATTTGTGGATGGCTCTTTGGAAATCATTTGTAGTCAGAAAATACAAGTACATTTAGAAATGTGCCTTGTCATAAGTCTACATCCCTCGAGCAACGTATCAATTACGAACTGAAATTACGCAAGTACACTTCATAGAGTGGTTTCGTTAGCGTACTTACTGTAAGTCTAGTAAAATATTACCACACATCGACTCACTACCTAACTTCAGTTACTGGAAGCAGTAATTATGTGTGTTGATGGGTTACGCACTTCTCTTGTTTCATAGCTGGAATGCAAACTGCAGCTAGCGAGGAACTAGTTCCCGCTCGCGGTCAATGAGTGCACAATTTAGTTCTGGCATCCTCTGTGCAGCTTCGGTGTCAGGGGAAATTACGACTAAGATAAGGACAGCATGTGATAGTGTATGAAGCAAAAGTGTCAACTAGGGGGATCTCCCAAATCAGACAGCATTTATATAATGGGTATATGATATCTGTAAACATCACAATAACGTGGGATGGAACACATATGTCCTGAAGGTTTACGGCAAGTAGATTTATTGGGAGGGGAAGGGTGGGAGCCACGATGACAATATACTGTAGGCCAGGGGCGGATCCAGGATTTTGTTTTGAGGGGGGGCTTGAGCGGACTTTGGTTTGGGGGGGGCTTGGCTTGAGTGAATTTTGGTTTAGAGGGCTTGCGTTCAGTGGATTTTGGTTTGGTTTTGGGGGGGCTTGAGTCGGGAAAAAGGTAGTATTAATAGCCTCCGCCTCCTCGGGCCTCAAATCCGTAGAGCTAAAAAAAAATATCTCAAAACTGCAATGTCAGGGGTGGACCTAGATACGTTTGGGGGGGGGCTTCAGCCCCCTAGCCCCCCCCCCCACCCTGGATCCTCCCCTGCTGTAGGCCGCTTCCGGTGATTCTATGAGTGCCATA
This sequence comes from Vandiemenella viatica, assembly GCA_031002005.1. Classification (NCBI taxonomy): domain Eukaryota; kingdom Metazoa; phylum Arthropoda; class Insecta; order Orthoptera; family Morabidae; genus Vandiemenella; species Vandiemenella viatica. The sequence goes on along the minus strand of JARYHS010009186.1, from coordinate 224,040,407 downwards.
CCTGTGTCCAAGCGTCCATGGTAACGTCTCGGGTAGTTTCTCGTTGCCTTCACCAGTGTAACAGTGTTATTGTAAGTGCGTATGACTGTGATGATGTGTTATCGTAAGTGTGTATGACTGTGATGATGTATGTGTTCGGTGTAGAGCAGGGGTGGCCAATCCAAATGATCTCGTGGGCCACTTTGGGAATGCATCATAACCCCGCGAACCACATATAAAATTATATATTCGCAAGAATATTATTTTAAAATCAAAGTTAATTTTTTCTCATAATTTCCACAGTTATTTCTTGTATATATGGATGCACAAATAGTGTGTTATTTTAAAACTTTGGTTTTTCACTACTTTGGCCATTATAAAATAAGTATATTTTGTAAAGTGTGATGAATCTCGCGGGCCGGAAAAATGTTCAAGGCGGGCCAGGTCGCATGTGGTCCGCGGGCCGAGGGTTGGCCACCCCTGGTGCAGAGTGCTGTCTGTGTTGTGGATGGGAGACGAAAGAAGAGACAGGATGAAATCTGGTGTCAGTTAATTCAGGCCTTACTCTTCCGGAAGACATCGAAAGGAAACGCCAAGATTAACGTCCCATTCTGACGGACGAATCACCATTAACAGTGTTGCATGCCTTCACTACATGTGTACTAAGGAGAAGTTTAGGTTTTAACCCAGGACTTTTGTACACAATCTGGTGATCAGGAATTGTGCGTCACCACCTGTCCTACCCTGCTGACCAAGTCCAGGCGATGAAAATTTCCTCCAGCACTAGGACTCGAACCAGCTAAGCCCGGGGACCAGGGCGGATCAAGGGGGGGGGGGGCTAGGGGGCTAGGGGGCTCAAGCTCCCCCCCCCCAAAAGTATCTAGGTCCACCCCCGACACTGTAATTTTGGAGGACTTTTTTTTAGCTCTACGGATTTGAGGCCCGAGAAGGCTATAAAGACTACCCTAAGGGCCGACTCAAGCCCCCCCCAAAACCAAAATCCACAGAAGGCAATCTCTCTGAACCAAATTTCATTCAAGCCAAGCCCCCCCCAACCAAAGTCCGCTCAAGCCCCCCCCCCCCAAACCAAAATCCTGGATCCGCCCCTGCCGGGGACCATCTCGAAGTCATAACCGTCTGAGCCATCTGGGCTGGTCCGGCTACATCGAAAATCAGTGGTACCCAATTAATTTTTACCGGTTACCACTTCAAGAAACAGCTCAATCTCCCGTACCCCTTATTACTGCCTGTGCTTCGAACAACACAGCATTACTGTTACATAATTCAGACACATACAGTTTGTCCTAAAATATATTTCAGCGATGGTAATGTTTGTTTAATTGTTTTTATTTCAGTTATTTTAGTGATTACCTTAGCCAAGAGATTACCGCGCGTACCCCTTGCAGCAACCTTACGTACCCCTGAGGTTACGCGTTCCATTAATTGGGAACCACTGTCGTAGATGAAAGGTAATCAATAAACAGTGGTATTCTTTCGGTGCACGAAATCGCTTGTGATCATTTCTCAAAATGTTGCTTAAGTAGAGGAACGATTCGGAGAGATATTACATAAATAAATCTGGCGGTAAAATTCCGCGCAGATTTACATCCTTTTTTCTGGGTAAATTGTTGCAACTTACTTTAAATTATAAAATATGTTCCACGGAAGTATATTTGTCTTTTATTGAACTGATCAGTCAGGTGACGTTCCTGTTGTGTCGAGAGTAGCTAATTTTCTGAACAGGACGTCTATAGACAACGAGAACACTTGTCAGTTGTCAATAAGCTCTTCGCCGTGCATGTGAATCACCCCGGGAATCATGATGTCCGCTCGCCTCCGTTCATTAATCACGGGACCCAGGTGTGCGATTTCTCAGACGACAACTCTTCCACGTCCTCGAGATTTACTGCTGGCAACCCGCCAACCACGACATAATTTCACGCACCTGACTATCGCCTCGTCTTACTATCAGTATTAGAAGAAAATGAGCAACCTCGATGATCCACAAAGCAGTTCTCGATCCGTAATCGAACTCAGTTAATATAATCTCATTTCTCACATCCGAAATCAAATTTTCTTTCTATAATATGTTTATTAACCCTTATTAAAGGAAGGTTTATTTTTTCGTGGTCAAAAAAATTCTGCCCTCTTTGTGCCATTTACAAACGCCTCTTTAATCAGCCACAGGCTTTATATTGTGCCTCAGTTTAATAATTAAATAATTAACTGATAACAATCTAGATAATTTGTATATTTCAAATGGTGACTGACGTCGGGTATTATGAAGTAAATTACTAGGCGCAGTGTGCTACAAGGCGCATTAATTAGATTCTGGATTGCTGCTGAAAGGGTGGTTTCGCACCAACACCAAATTTCCGTAATACCAGTTTTGCCAAACAATGGGCAACACAACAGCCTCGCACATTTGGGATATGAAATTACTCCACTATTGAAGTTATATCGTACCAGAGTCTGAAAACTATTATTAGCAAATTGCTAGCAATTTTATAGTAACTTCATAAACATTATTTTACAGTACGCTTTACTCTCTAAGGAATCCAAAACACGTCTATGAGATCCGTTAATAAAATACAGCATCCAACTGCTAATAACTGGCGACTCTGCATACTGAATGAGAGAGGTAATTCGTCTTTCTAAACAAATAAACATTCCATACCGGTTAATGAATGAGTTTATTGAACAATTTTAAGCAAATAAGATTGTGAATGTTGAAAGACCTTTTCATTAAATCGCGTGTAGATTAATAACATCTTTGTGCTAAGATATAATTTGGGTTTTTGAAGAAAAAAAAACAGTATTTATTCTTATGAGAAAATTACAGAAACAATGAATTGATGGCCATGCGGGGATTTGAACCCACGTCCTCTCGAAGCTTTGGGAAATTCAAGCGTCTTATCTATACTATTATAAATTAACCAACAAACTGGTACTGTGTGAGGTTATGAAGAAGCTTCTCGCATAAACTACCCAACCAACACGGATGAGGTTCTCACAGTTTGATAGCAGAATCTGCGGAATATCTTCTGAATCTATGTGACTGGAAACGGATCAAGAAATAATCATACTTTTATAACGAGAACTAATAGGCGCCACAGATCACACTCCATCTCAGATGGAACAAGTCTCGAACTTTTTCTTGAATGGAAATTCGAATACGCAAAAAACGTTTAAGTTCTCATCATTCCGCATGAGCAATTGTATATTTTCTGGCCAAAGATTCTTTGGTTCCGAACGCCTGGCACAAAATTATTACGCACAGTGTCAGTTAGATAAAAAAAAAAAAACAGAGACTGTAAATCTTCCAGTGAAAGATAGATTTTTTTTTTACCTAGGACTTAACGGCTCGTCGACGTTTAAATAATTAGAGTTGGTGGAGAATGGGGAAAAGGAATCGGAAAGGATTCCGCTATGGCCTTTTCAAGGTACCATCCTGGCATTCGCCTAGCGTCGTTACTGGGAACCGTGGAAACCCGAATTATGGATGCCGGACGGGGATTCGAACCAGCGTCCTGCCGGATACCAGGCCCGAACGTGACCGCTCACCAACCGGGACGAATGAAAGAGAGAAAGGATGAGGGCCTTAAAATGCAGCAAGGACTTCTTTGGAATAAAATGGCAAAATTAATAAGAGAAAAATAAAAAAGTATATTAATGTCGGAAAAGGAAAAGTAGCAAATACCTTAGGATTGTTTCAAGACATTCTTTCAGTTTTGGCTGACATCTCGTTATATCACCTTGCTAATAAGCGGCATCCATTAATCACGTGAGCTCAAAATATGGCAGGGGTGTCCGACAAGATCTCATTTAAAGGAAAAAAAGGGGGAAGGGGGAAGGGGGTAGTCGATAAAAATCTCACGCCAACTTTTTATATACTTTACTTCTCTCATTTCAAAGCAAAACTGTAGTACATAGAAGACGTCAATATTAACGCTTAGGTATTTAGTGAAATGATGCAAAATACATGAAAATATCAAATAAAATTCATTTTACGTATACACCTAATACATTTAGCAAAACTTATGAAATAAATATTCGTACTGAAAAAACAAAACATAATTAAAACAGTAGTAGTGTAAACTTTGGAGAGCAATGCTTACCATATGTATTAGTTATCTGTGGAATCGTGGTCAGTGTAACCTAATTTTGCATATAGGAATTATACTTTAGCGGCACCTCTAGGAATGAACATCAGTAGGATATGTAAGTGTGTAGGTCAGCATGCAATGAAGATAAATTCCAAGAAATGTCAGTTTATTAGGTAAACAGATAAAAAAGGTATATAAAAGATTATAAGGTAAATCTCACGTGGGGGGAGGTCACACCACATCTTACCTAATCCCACTAGCTTGAACCTTACTGATTCCTCGGGTCTTCGATGTCAGGGGGCGTACATTAATTACAAAATTGGGGAGAGGTGTCCAGAAAAATCTCACAAACTCTCATTTAAGGGGAGAGGGGGTCGATAAAAATCTAAACCTCACGTCAACTTTTGTTTTCAGATTGCCAGCCCTTAAAAAATTAATAAAGTCATCAAAATTACGATGCCAATCACACGTTAGGAGGGAGGTCCCGCCGTATCTGTGCAAGGGGAGAAGAAGGGTCCTAATTTAAGAAAAAACACCTGACGTAATTAATGTACGTCTCCTAAGGTTTGTTAGTTAGCAGCGCTTTGCGTGAGCATTTGTACCATGTTACGCTGGGTGGGCGGTGGTAGCGGAACAGTGTTGGGGTGGTCGCTTGTGGAGAGCCCTCTCGCCTTGTTTTAATGAACTACCGCCTCGCCGCCGTGGAGGTCGCACACAGCAAACACACAAGCCTGCACAATTTCGCTTGTCGGCCGTTAACAGGGTCAAGCTGGTTCAATGCGTGCTCGAGTATCGGCAAACGGCAGTAATTAATTTCAGATTTGAGTACCTGATGGACGCATCCTCCACATGACTGTAGTCGGACTCGGCTCAAAACCTTTGATTGACTTCTTGCTGGCAGGAGCGTAATTGCAAACACAACTGTGCCGAGAGGATGGTGATGTAAAACAAAATTGGTAAGAAGCACTTAATTCTTGATGAATCTTATACTCTGAACTTCGTAATTAATTTCTAAATTCGTATCTCCAATACTGCAATTTTACGTTTCTTACATAGATAATCCAGATTTTCTTGATTTTTTTCCCCTAAACAGAAGTGTTCCAATGTGTACTAAAACAATTGATTTAAAAATTAAGGTACGTTTAACGATATCCACAGAGGACACTAAACGATTAACAAGAAGGATTATTCTATGTCTGACACGAATTTCACCAGCATAGTTTCCTCATAAAATCTTTGGCATATTCCAGTGGTGGCCAACCTATGGCTCGCGAGCCACATGTGGCTCTTTGAAGGATTATTTGTGGCTCTCGAAAAATGTACCACAGTTCCCTTTTCATTTTTGTGTTATTACATATTAAAAATTATTATCGTTCCGTATGTGTTTCAAAATGACTTTTAAATTACTGATAACAAATATGAAAGACTAAGTGCTACGTTGTAACAAATTTCAATTCCGTCAAAGTTAAGAATCTACATCTACATATATACTCTGAAATTCACAAAATTGTGGGTGGCAGAGGGCGCTCAGCACCAAAGCAAATCTCTTTGTTGTGCATTCCAATCCCTAATGGTACGAGGGAAAAAAGAATTCATATAAGAATCAGTGCGGCACCTTATAAGAATGATATGACTCATCGAAAACTGCGCGAACGAACAGTGGCGTAATGGACCTACTTCAGACCGATTTTGAATTTGTAAACTTTCATTGCAACGGACAGTTGATAGCGTGTTTAATTTTTAATATTTAAATTCAATACACATATTTTGTACTTTTATTCATATGTTTTCAATAAATATAATTTCTGTAAAAAAAATTAATATCTTTTTTTGCATATCTTTTAAATACGTATTTAATTACGGCTCGCCAAAAATTTCAAATTCTGAAAAATGGTTCGGACTATCAAGGTGCTTGGCCACGCCTGGCATATTCGTTATTTGTCGGTATACTGGCAACCTTCTACCGTCTCGTGAGTGATCTCACCGATCTCAGTGATATAAATTCGGAATGGCGCTGATTAAAATCATCATCGAGTAATTCAGATTTTAGTTTTCTATGGTTTCGCGAAATCGCTCCAGGTGTCAGGATGGTTCCTTCAAAAAGCTATAACCTAATTCTTCCTTTCAATACCATCAATACTGTCCCGGCTCTAATGACCTCGACATCGACAACTGAAAAGGTCCAAGCAAATAAGAAACTGAATTTATTTATTTATTTATTTAACTGTACATTCAGATGGTTCGTTATCTAGAGTCTACAACGAACCGTTATTTCTTAATACTGTATTGAAATTTATAATAAACAAAAATTTTGTAAAATTAACACAAATCCTATATACTACGAAAATGGTACAAACAATTAACTATTATTACTACACACTGTAATTTATCAACCTATTAGTAAAAAAATATTACCCACTAATACTAAATAACTGAACATCTTGAGTTTTCAAAAGTTCGTTTAACGCTGGCATCCATTGAAGAAATAAGCTTCGGTAAATTCCAGAAGCCACACTTCCGGCATCAGCGTCCCACTTAGTTGTTTGTGTCTCGTCCGTTTAGAGTATCTTGTCTCATTCCTTAAATGGCTTGTTGTGTTCCGGCAGGTTGCTGGCTATGCTGAAGCCGATACTGCTCCCTGGCTGCATCTGACACAGCATCTGCCAGCTTGTCGAGTTCATTCAGGAGGAGGTTGTCTTTCATAATTTCCTTGACAGTTTTCCCCATGAGCTTCATTCTGTACTGTTTGATTTGATCATCAACTAGAGCACATTCAAACAGTTTATGTTCAGGTGTTCCTAGAGATCCGCACGCACATAGATCATTCTCTGTCCTATTGATCCTATGAAGATATGTTTCATACGGTCCATGACCGGTGAGGAAATGTATTAACCCTCGGGATGGATTGAAGTGCTTCATACGTATCCTCTTTCTGATGTCAGGAAGAATTTCAAATACTCTCCTTCCGGTTTCAGAATTGTTCCACTGCTGTTGCCATTCATTCAAAATACAATTTTTGATGTCTGTCTTCTTGGTTGCCACTTGACCCAGGATTTCTGTTATCTTGTCTAAGTTTCCTTTTCGTAGCCAGTAACATGCTGCTCTTTTTCTTATTTCCAGATCTAAAGGACATATTCCGAGAATGACTGTAAGTGCATCAGTTGGGGTACTTCCGAATGCGCCTGTAAGACGCAAGAGAATTCCTCGTTGCATTCGTCTGATATCCCTTGCAGGTTTAACCAATCTTAACCTATGCGCCCATGTGCTCGCTCCATAACTTGCAATAGCTGTGGTAATGGCACCATGATACAGTCTTATAGTCGGCAGTGGGATTAGAAATCTTCTTTGCCCAATGCTAATTATTTTGTTCATTGCTGCAGTCGTTCTTTGGCATATATAGTCAATGTGATCTTTGAAATTCCTGTGTTCATCCAGAACAACTCCTAAGTATCTTACTGTTTTGCGTCTTTTAATGGAATTTTCTCCAAGCTTCACAGTGGGGTTGCGTTTCAGTGTTCCTTTCATCAAAATGTATTGGGTTTTTGTTGGTGCTAGCTGGAGCTTAACTTGTTTACACCAGCATTCCATTACTTTCATTATTTCTTTGGTGTTTGTCTCGATCTCTCTTCTATTATTTCCTCCAACCAGCAGCAAGATATCATCTGCGAAGGCAACGATTCCTTCAAGCTCTGCCAGACCCATGAGTCTGTTAAGGACAGGTTCCAGAGCAATATCCCAGAATTCTGGGCCACATACTGAACCTTGTGGACATCCTTTTGTGAGATGCTTTGTCAGTTTCTGACCAGAGCTCTGAAGTGTTGCAGTTCTTCCGCGACAGTAGTCTTTGAAGCTCTCATACAACACTCGTGGGCATCCTAACTCCCTTAGTCGGGCGAACATACTCGGCCACCATAAGTTATCAAAGGCGCCGCAAATGTCGATACATATGCCAATGACATATTTTTTGTTTGTCGAGTTGACTATCCTCTGAACTTCATTTATCGCATCCTCTGTTGACCTGCCTTTCCGGAAGCCGAACTGCTGCTGATTCATACCTTTCAATAATCTGAATTCTTTAATTCTTTTACATAATAATTTTTCTTGAATTTTCCCAAGTGTATTTAGCAGGCAAATTGGTCTGTAAGACTTTGGTAGTGTAGGGTCCTTATCTTCTCCTTTCCTTATAATTTTTATGCTTGATGTTTTCCAACTATGAGGTATCCTTCCCTGCAGCAGGCAGGCGTTCAGCAATTCGGTAAGGTAAGGAACTATTTGCTGACTTAAGGCTTGCAAGACTTCTGCTGTTATCCCATCAGGTCCTGGTGCTTTATTTCTCTTCAGCCCGCTTATTGCGGTACTTACTTCCTCTTGAGCGAATGGTAGAACCAACATGTCGTTTTCATATTCGTTATTCATTAGTTGCCTTATGAGTTTGTGATCCTCTGAATCGGACTCCTGCTGGTCGTCCGGCAAGAGCGTTTTCAGGAGAAGTTCCGCCGATTCCTGCCAACTGCTTGTCATACTTCCATCTCCTTTCCTGAGCGTAGAAAAAATAGTAGGTGATTTTATCTTTTGCGCAGCTAGCTTGTACGGAAGTCCCCATGGGTTTAATAACAAGTTTTTGCTAATGTATGTCTCCCAGCTTGTTAGTCTAACATCCTGAAGTTTCTGATGGTACTCAGCTTTCGCTGACCGGTACTGATCCAGTGTCCAGCTACGTTCAGCGGCAGTTTTAGCATGGTGGTAGTGCCTTCGAGTTCTCCTTACTTTTGTCCTTAACCTTTGAAGCGTTTCGTTCCACAGAATACATCTTTTATCATTGAGCTTTCTCTTTTGCACTATTGATACCTTCATGGCATGTTGTATCGCATTCGTCAGTTCTATCGCCTTTAGGTCAACATTATCTGACATTTCTGGCAGTGCTGGTAGTTCAAAGGATCTTCTTAATAGGTTCCAGTCTGTTTTATAGGAATATGACCAACATTCGTCTATCATATCTTGTTCTTGGGCATTAGATATGGAGAAATAGATGACGTTATGGTCTGATGTTGTTAGATTTTGCCCAACTTTCCAGTTTTGGACTAATCTGAAAGCTTTCCCATTTGCTAATGTTACATCTATGTTTGTTGCTGCACCAGCTCTATTTTGGAATGTGTAGGGATTGAAGGGTTTATTCATAACTTCCAGATTCAGTTCGAAAATAGTCTGCTCTAACGATATTCCTCGCTCATCCCTGATCTTACTATGCCAGAGTGGAGATTTAGCATTGGCATCCATTGTGTACACTACTGGTCTGTTTCCCATTGCTTCTTCGATTTCCCTCATTTTTTCAAGGTATCCATCTATTTCGTCACTATATTGAAAGTACAGACTAGCAATCACAATTCTTTCATTATGTGTTGTTATTTCAACGCAGGTAACGTTCTCATTACATAACTGGGCAATTTTCGTGACTGTATAGTTCCTGTTAAGTACAATTATAGCAGCCATTGGATGTTCACCTTCACATACTATTTGTGATGTTACAGGCATATGTGGTACCCTCCCTGCACTAGTGTATGGTTCTTGAAGGCACAGTACGTCGAAATTCATTTCTTCTGCTAATCTTCTTACTTCTAATAACACGGCCTCAGTGCGCCTTCCATTAAGTTGTGCTACATTGACTGAATTGCAGAGCTATACAGCAGAAATTTATGCGGTGTGTAGTAAAACAACTAACAATCATTTCATATCATACAATGTAGGTATTCGCGGCCGGCATTAACTTCACCCAGAATTTCCGGGCTAAAAGGCCGTGGTCGATAGGTAAAACTTTCCCCTAACGTTTCGTCTTCAGCTGCGGAAGACATCATCGGAGGCTAAGCGGCAACTGCGGTGTAGAGGGCGCCACAATCCGTCACGTGACGTCGGCTGAGCGGCTATCTCTGGTAATACCAACCTTATTGATAGAAGCTAATCGATTGTTGACGTACTGATGCAACGTTGAAGTCCAAATTGTGTCTAATTTAACACCTTCCTCTTTTCTATTAAAATTATTGCGATTTTTATAAATTTCAATGGCTTCTCTGTATGTACGAAAATAGTAGTGAGATGTTTTTGATAAAACACCGGTCTCGTTAAATTTAATTTCATGGTCGCCCTCTTGGTAAACATGTTCATCTATGGCTGATTTCATAATTCTTTCAATTGTTTGTTACCTCTGTGCGAATTTCTAACATGTCTTCCTAGGCTATTTCGTATGACATGTCATTTGAAAGAATTTATGTTCTGGTTTACAAACATTTAAAAACATTTTTTTTTTTGTTTATGTTCCGTAGTTTCAAGAAACTCCATATCTATATACACGATAAATACAAAGTTACTCAATCAATGTAACAATGAATTTTCCTTCTCTTTAGAAATGAGTAGAGAAATTACCGCCGTGCAGTATTAATAGCAACATAAATAAAATCAGTCAGTATTCGAATAACGAAAATCTTATAATCAATACAAAAAAGAACCGCTTCACAGATGGTATAAAATATTTAAACTGTATGTCTCATATATGTCATGAAAGCGCAGAGATTTAGTTGCAACGAACGGGAATAAATGTGATCCGGTCTACTGAAGAAACTACTCCAGTGTTCAGCTGTAGTGGTAACGCAAAAGCGAAAATTGAATGGTCGGACGAGCGGTGAAATCAGGTTCCTTCCGAACATTAACTACCAATTCTCTTAACAACTAAAGCTCATTACGATTGTTAAAATTAATTGATGAGATTCAGTTTCATCTGCGAAGAATACTTTATATCGTGGATAACCTCATATTGATTAGAAAATTACTTCTTTATAATATTGGAAACTCGTACTCGTCAGTAGGAGATCAGTAGGTAACTAGGAGAATTTCATCTTTAATATTTTGATCTTATTTTTATTCTTCGGATGAAGTCATATTGCCAGCCATCTCTGGACCTGATCTTCTGTGCCTATCACACTTGCTGTGGACCTGTTCGTTCGACCCCACGACTACTCTTCATGAGTTTCGATGTACACCTGGCATTCTATCGTATCATGTATATGGTAGACATGTCACGATGAGAACGATTGTCACCACTTTATTTATTTATTTATTTAACCTTAGGTCTTGAATAGACCATACAGTCAGCTTGGTGGAGTTACAAGTTAATAATATTAATAGTATTTAAAAATATACAGATATATAGGTACATTAAATATGTATATCACTGTCCTTAATATAATCCTTAATGATATTATAGATTTTTTTACTATTTGTAGCGAGTAGTACTGCAATGCTAGTTTGAAGTGGCTGCAGTGCTCGCACAAGAGACTTGATGGATGTTGCTTGCTGTTGCTGAAAATCAGAGCAGTTGAAAAATAAGTGATTAAGGTCCTGTATTGCCTGTCCGTTGCATGTGCAGTAAGGTGTGTTTACCGCCTTGATGCGATAAAGGTGACTACGGAAGGCGCCGTGGTGGAATCTCATACGAATAATAGAAGTAATGTACCGTCGTGGAGAGTTACATCTTGAATACCAAGGTCTTCGTGGAGGATACGTCTGTACTAGAGCGTACTGTCGGCCTCTGTATTGTTTACATTCATTCCAGCTCCATTGGTGGTATGCATTGTTAGGAAGCCATTGCCATCACCCAGGCTCTTATATACGCAAGAACATTTTTACGGCGAAGTATATTAATACTCACCGATTCACTTAGTGTTGTTCGCTCCTTAGCCATACCCGTTATACTCCAGCGATCTAATACATACAACATCAGTGTAATTCAAAAGTCTGTAGAACTTAATCAACACGGTTTCATCGTTAATTATATCTGGATACCCGCGCACTATGGAATTAGACATATGTTAGCAAAGGAGACATGTAGCTCGGGCCGAAGCTTAATAACGCCAGCAACACAATTGATTATCAGGCAACAATTATTGTCACTACTTCTGCCTACTAGAACAACAACTCCTTTCTCTGTCTTCTATTTCCATTTACCTATGCTCAGATTTACCTCTCGACACATGGTTTGATTCACTGGACCACTAAAAAATAGTAAAATATGATATGCTGCATTCGCTACCACATAGATCCAAATGTGACTTCACCTCTAACATTTGAAAACGTATTCATGTTGAAAAATCAAAGCTACATGGTTTTTTTGTAAATTTGCATTTTGCCGTTCAGCCACAGTAGGAATTCTGAATCGTTCAAAGGGTATTTGCGTACGTTCATCATAACGCTATAGTTTCAGCTACGGTTGAAAGGAGAAAACAAACAGACAACGAATTTAAAATTGTCATGCGGAATTCGGACACACACTCGCCGGTTCTCGGTTTTTTTATCGATTTACGCCTCGTTGACGTCACTGTTATTAGAGACGAGAAAGGACACGGGGCAACTAATGGGAAGGAATTCGGCTATGGCCTTTTGGATTGATTTCGGGAAACCAATGAAAACCGAAATCGGGGGGGGGGGGGGGGGGAACTGGAAGGGGATTCGAAAACGCGTCTTCCCTAATGAGACGCCAGGGCGTTACCGCTCACCCAACACGCTCGGTACGGACTCTTGTGGAAAACGCACTATTTGTTACATTTCCAAAATCCACCAGATTATATTAATTGTATGTTTGTTACGGTCATTCAAGTGGATATTTCATTTCTCTATACTTCCACGTATAGCGTCAGTTAGTAATGGTGGATAATAAACAATAAATCTGTACACGTCGACGTGAGGTAAGACACTAAACAAACAAATCGTATTTCCTTGTACTGTTTTGATCAGTTATTAATTTTAAGCTCTAGCCCGGTTGAGGTAATGTACCGAAATACATCTCTAATTTTAGAACAGATCAGAAATTTTCAAACTGTGAAAACTGCTTCACAATGAAATCCTCTCGGGTGACCAGCCTGATGGTGTCGTACAAACACGACGTTTCGACAGCTAGCTCTGCTGTCTTCAGCAGGTATCTTCTAGCTGTAGCAAGCTGTCACCGCCTAGGCTGGACACCCGACAGGATTTCATTGCAGATATTAATTCCCTGCTGATGCGTGGATACGTTACATCATAAAACAAACCTTAGATTTCAGGTCGATCTTGAGCTCACAAAAATGTAAAATCCCAGATAACTTTGTATAATAGTATAGATTAAACTCACCACTATGACTCAGAGCAGCTGAGGCACCGCACACTGCATCGGAGAGGCACCGCCGCACCGTTAATTCTGTTTGCAGTTTTTTAGACGGTCATTATTATTATTATTATTATTAATTGAATTGCGATGGAGTGCATGCTTGATGGCAATTCCCTTAAATTCTAACTACCCCACTTCTATTTTTTAATTATCTTATACAATTTGAGTGTTTAAATTCCTTCCCCATCTACTTTTGCGATTTACAAATTTTAATTTTAAATTCCTTCCGCTTTTTTGATAAATTATTCATCACTTCACCTGGCAATCTGTTCCAATCCCTGACACCCTTACCCACAAAAGAAAACAAACATAAAACTTTGTATGAATTGCAAAAGTATTTTTTTTTGTTTCTGGCAGGCTTCTCGGAAACAAATGGTCCATGACACCAATTGACACTTGCGCGTCTCGTTTTCAGCTCCATTTGCTTTGCTGTACAGATTATTTTTTCAAACATTCTGTTAACAAATACCGTAAAAATTATTGCTCCACTATAAGACTTAGTTAAAATAATCGTTGCCGCACGGCTATTCCGAATCCACGAGATTAACAGTTCCGTGCCCATTAACACCTGCTCACAACCCCTTGTCCGGTTGGAGCGAGATGGAATGTCTATGACGCGGTGTGCTCACACAGGTCCCGAAACAATGTAAAATTGATTATTTTTTTTTTTATTGATTTTTTTTTGCGAAAGTTGATAATGGATCATTTGTTTCTACAGATCATATTTGTACATTGTCACGTTTCGTGTGAAAAACGCTACACTGGGAGTTGAAGGATTGATTAGTCGCTTCTTTATTGCAGTAATCGTCCATAAAAAAGGAAAATCATCGGCATATGGGGATATTGCATTCAGTGTTCAGCGAAAAAGGTAATAATGCTGTTATAGCACGGGGAAACAATTACAAAACTTGGGCCGCACAAAGGATGTATTCTTCTGTGTTAGGATTTGATTATCTGGGCTCTGGAATTGATTTGACTCCAGTAGTGACATAACAACAACGTATGACTCACTCAGTTAAATTTTTTAGATCGTTTCATACTTTGATATTGTTGTTATAAATCGATCCAAACTAAAATAAGTGACAGACTCTGAACTTTCTCAGAGTATATTTCCCCTCAGAAATGTTTGTTCAGAAGAATAGTAGGTTGAAATTTTGGTCGTCTTTGAAACGTTTCCACAATTCGTGCCACAGAATGCGGCAGAAAAGTCTAACATGCCTATTAAAAGCAGTATTCAGACAAATTTCTACATCAAATTTCGTTTATTGTAACAGTTGTGCGATAAAATTTTAGTTGTAAACGAAAATTCAGATTGGGAATAGCGTTTACATACTGTAATGCACACACTCGAAGTTAATAACAATTCCCTTCAAGAATTAAAACTATACACTAGTCACTTAGTTCGAAGGTGTACACCGGATAAAAATGTCTGCTCATACATACATTAACCAAGAAACGCGTCGTAATGTAGGTTGATGTCACGACATGTTTCTTGAAGTTCAAAGAACTGGATACTGTTTAGCCTCTATGATCTATCGTTCTAAACGAAACGTAAAGCCAGGTGGCTGTGTGGTAACGCTCTAACCTCGCATTCGGTAGGACACATGTTCGAATCCCCTCCGGCCCTCCAGAATTCGGTTTTCCATGGTTTCCCCAAATCACTCCTGGTGCATGCCAGGATGGTTCCATCAAACGGCCATGGCAGAATTTCTTCTCGTTCCTTGCCCCCTGTCCTTTCCCACCTCTAAGTACCTTGACGTGACGAAGCATAGAGCCATAAGCAAAGATAAATAAATAAAGAATACATCTAATACAGCCGAGAAGAGGAGAGAGTAGACGAGATAGTTACATTTTAAAACTAGCCTTTACCATAGATTCCTCTGAAACTGTTTAGTTCTTACGTACCGTGTTATTAATTTTTTACTGTATAGTTTTTTCTTAATTAACGTTTTTATTATTTCAATTGTCTCTAAACTTCGTATTTTCGCTATCTTCGTTTTAATGATTTGCATTTTTTTAACACTCATTTTATGTTAGAGTACTTAATGTCTTCTTGGTAAACAATATTATTACCTAAACTAAAAATTTACACAATTCTTCCATGCTTTGTCCAGTTTTATATCCGCGCGTTTAGGCAGCAAGACAAACCTCTATCATGCAGGGTTTATCGACATCAGTGAAATGTGCTTTGCTAAATACCTACTTTATAGAGCATGATAAAGTTTTCACTACGCCCCAGCAGGGTAAAGCAACTGGAAATTTAAATAAAGTAAAAGTGCATGGAAAATGGATCACTGATTCTCATTTTATAAGAGTGCAAACACAAATACAGAAGACTTTGCATTTTACAATATGTAAGGACGTTATCACTACAGTTTATTTAAGTGATGTCCCCTATTTGCGTGTTGTTAAAATTTAAGACAACACCATTTTTTTGAGCGAGTTTGCATCGAAGCATTGCTGGTTGCGTGTATTGAAGCCTCCAGAAGAAGACGTGTAAGTTAGTGTGTCGGAGGTAAGACGGCCAGCTCCCTTCCTCCGATACGCACATAGCTAATCATCGAATGCGAACCATGGAATCTCCTCATATCATCAAAGTAAGACACATAAAACCTCTTACCCACTCAGCAGGCCCGCCGTAAGCGGGCGTGTAAGGCGTGCACCGCACGCGGGCGGCACATTCAGGGGGGCACCAAATCGAGTGATCGTCTGTCACCGCCGCGCGAAATAAACTTGCAGTGCCGGACAAAGGGGGCGAAAAATTTAATGTTCGAAGGGGCGACAATCTCACAGTTTTTAGACCCGGTTCGGAAAACTAGATCCACCACTGGCTGTAGTTAGACAGGGGGGTGGCATTGTCGGTATTGCACAAGGACGTTTAAATTGCTAGCGGCGGGCCTGCCACTCAGGTATTCAATCCCACAATTTTGATGGTAACTGCGTTAGCCAATAAGCTACCAGACCTCTAAATATTTACTTAGGAGAGTAATAAAACGTGAGTGCCTTCCTCAAGCTTCTATTACCTCTCAGTTGGTTGGTGACAATTAGATTTAAAATTCGGTAAAGAAAGATATTCTTTTTATTTTTTACTTATGGATTTACGCCTCGTCGACATCAAGGTCATTAAAAGCAGGATAGGACTGGGAAAAAGGAACGGGAAGGAATTCGGCCATGGAATTTTTGAACGAAGCATCCCGGCATTCGCCTGGAGTGATTTGGGGAAACCATGGAAAACTCAAATCTGGATGCCCTGACGGGGAATCGAAGCGGCGTCCTTCCGAATGCGAGGCCAGAGCGATAACCGCTCACCCACCACGCTCGGTAAAGATATTCTTCTGTCGGTTGGTGTCATGAGGTGTCAAGGAGAGATATATTACTATTATACATAACTATTCAGTAACAAGAGTCGTTATAACTGATTACTCACTTTCTGAATGAATTTTTTTTTTTTTTTTTGCTTCTTCATTATAGGCGGTATAGGATTGGGGAAAAGAAGCGGGGATTTTAACGACGGCATTTTGTAGGAATCATCCCGGCATTCGCCTGGTGTAATTTCGGAAAACCAAACAAAACCGCGGATAAGCGCGATTTGAAAATATCTCCTACCGAATACCACCAGGCTCAGTGATTAGTTTGAGAAATATAATTACTCTTTCTAATCCCTTACGAAAATCGACTTTGGCAGCTGCGGCATGTTATGTTACCATAAAACACGACACACTTCGTATCATGTAAAAAACTGTGTTAACAGATTAGTATTGCCTACAACGGATTCAAAGCCTGTGTCAGAGTTGACAAAATGAGACCTGACATGTTCGCATCAAACAGTAATTGAATCTGTGCTTAGTAGCGAGTTCGGATTACGACTTAAAATTATGTATACGAGAAAACACTGCTGCGCCGAGATATTAGTAATTCAGTCTGCGAGCTGTCTCTAACTCGTTTCAGCTCTCATTGTATATATTAATGACTTCAACTTGCGAAGAGATGAAAGACAGTTAATTAATTTTCGGAAGATACAGCGTTTTAGAACCGCAGACAATTAGCTCTGAAAGCCATTATGCAAATGGCTGCTGGTAATCAGCCCGTGGGTATATCCAGGCAGTTAATTCTCTCTTTGAATAGTCTTTATCTTGATAGAGACGCTCAATAGATACTGTTATTTTCACTCTTAACAATTAATATCATCTATCACTCCTGCGCCTGTTGTTGTTCTTATTACAAACAGTGCTAGAATGTGTTGCATTCATCAGGGTCAGGCTGTAAGTCGAAAGACTGGAGATAAGAAAAAGTCAACAGGTCATCTTATCTTGCTTCCAATAAATTGAAACATTACAGATAATAACATTTACTAATGCGTTTCACATCTGCTACAAATTATATGGCTCAACCTATAGAAAATACGATTTCTTCGCAAAAATACTTTCTGTTTCTGTTATTCGTCCCATCAAATAGAAAAATCCTGAATTGTAAAATTCTCGTTTCGAATATACAATCGAAATTTACAATCAAAAAGAGATCATGCCACACTGATGGAAATATTTTCAGCATCAAAATTTGGAGTGTTAGAAAACGAACACGGTTTCTGAAAACTCTTTGTTATTTGAGTGACGTGCAACATCCGGAGATTATTTTATCAGTTTCTCAATTCATACGAAGTGGTTACTGTAATGTACAACGTTATCGATTTCTCTACACAAATTCTTAAGTGTAATGCACATTTTCGTGATAAATACTTCTTTTACTGTTTGAGGTACATTGTTCTGAACCTGTCACTTCTGACGAACGATCACTGCCCAATCCCTTATGAGTGAAATGAAGTATTTGTTTATATTCATGGTAATTCCAGTCCACATATTCCTCCTTTTTTATCCAGGCTTCATCGCAATATTTCAATGAGCCCGTTCCCAGTTCATTTATGATGTCAGTCACCAAATGTTTTCTTCGTTAATTTCCACAAACAAATCTATCTACTCTCTTTGCACCACTTCTGTCTCCCTTATTTGTACCGTTAATGTGAGTCTGATACTTCACATAAGAACTTGGCCAACGTTTCATAGCTCTGTTCCATTATGCTAGTACATCTCTTCATTAATCTCATATAAGGCTTTGTCTCACACTTCCCCAACAAAATCAAGGAAGGATCAGTCTAAGTTATTATAGCTCAGTTCCTTAATTTACCTGATACGTCACGTTAAGATCCTCTGCAATAATTGAAATACTTTGGAAGTTTCCTTAACTACTCCAGATTGTGCCACCCATTTAATTTTTTCACCAAATAATATTTCAAGATATTTATGTTTCATGCCTTCAACCAACAATTCCTCTCCGAAGTGTTAATTTTCTGTCTGTGTACCCAAAAAATCGACTCTTTTTTGTCAATTATCTTCATTCCATGTTAATAGAATCAATTACATGTTCTGTCCAGATCCCTATGTAGTTGTTCACAATTTTTTTTTGTTTTAACATAATTATACCACATTACATCACCTGCAAACATGACAGCATCTTAAAGTCAACCGGTTACAGCCTCATTTAATAATAATGAACATCAATGGTTTTAATTCACTGTCCTGGGGCCAAACTCTTATTAAATTCACTTCTGCTTATACCAGATTTTCTATAAAGAAATTCATATTTATTAAACATTCATTCACTCAATAAGGGACATCCTTAGCGAATCGATGCTACTATCGCCTGTTACCAGACAACTTTTATCCTTTCTTCATCTGAATATGTCAACTGAAACCTACGTCCTAATATGCTTCATATTGTTAATAGTTTCTTTTCCCTCTGCAGGAATTAATTGATCGTTTACTAAGCAATCCCGTATGTCCTAAAATGTGAAGCAACATCCTGTCTCCTCTTTATGTCAGATTATTCCGCAAACTCTTTCCGTCACCAATTATTTTCAGAACGTGTCCATTTCATACTTTATGTGTCCACTTAATTTCCACTATACCCCTCGAAATGAATACGCCGAACACCTTGGTTTTCCTTCTTTGCCAGCATTCCTAAACCCATCAGTGTGGCTCACTGTGGAAGATAAACCGGGACCGGGCAAGACCCCAGCTCCAAACGTACCGGCCGTCCTGCCTGCTGTTTTTTGGGTGGTTTTCCGCAGTCACCAAAACGAATTCTAGGACGGTCCCTAATCTGTGCATCTTAAACTACACATTTCAAAAATAAACACACAGAACATAGTTACATGTTTTACAGACGATGGCAATACTTCACTTCTGCATTATTATGTAGTACCAACTGGCTTAACGTCAGTAAATGAATGCGGTCGTAAAACCATAGTTCTAGATTTGATCGTGCGAATGAGTAGCAAAACTCATGAAAAACAGCTGATGCCTAATGTTGGAAAAAGGTACAAAAGAAGAATACCAGTGGTACTAAAGTCCAAGCTTCACTTCCATAAACCACTATGGTTTCGTTTTTTTGTTTTTAAGTTCTTTTCAAACTGAAAAAATCTTTCTTTCTCCTGAAAATAAAATCAGTTTTTGATGTTATCCTTGTTTCGCTTACAGTAACAGAATCAGTGCTGCCAGCCACTTGGCTTTTAATATCCGGAGATGGCCGCTAAAATTTCCGTAGACTGGGTACAAAAATCAGGAGACTTGCTAACTGAAAGACTGAAATAATAATTATTGAAGAGAGAGTCAAAATTAAGAATACTTTTTATTTCCAGGTCTTTAAAATTCGAAATAGAAAATAATATTTTACATTGGAAGTAAGAAATATCTTATACACCATCAATTTCATCACTGTTGCTTCTGTGCCTACTTTTTTGTGTCTTTTTTTTTGTTTTTTTGTGTTGTTTTAAGGGACGTGCATAAAGAGTGCGTCGATAGTTCTGTATTACGGTCTTTTAAGATCTATAAAACGTATAATCAAACAAAGTATCAGATTTATTTCGTTTCAATTGTTGGGTCACACGAGCTGTTGCAAGGAAAGGATTTACAATTATTGAGAATCCTGTAAAACCTTAACAGTATACCCTCAAAGTTTGAGAAAACACGAATATAAGGAGAATCAACAAACAATGAAAAGTAGCAAAAATCCGTAGATATTTTATCAAAATCCGAAAATCCTAACTTTTCATAAAAATCCGTAGATCTACGGATAAATCCTTAGAATCGGCAGCACTGAACAGAATTCTCACACTTCTTCTGCCACATTTGATCCTTGTTGGGGGTTTCCTACCTCCTTACTGGAGAGGGGAACCTTTATAGATACGTTTATTCGTCCCTGCATTCACCGTCCATCCATCAACCCTTTCGTCCATCACGCCATCATAATTTCTGACCCTTTAACACTACTATAACATAAAATTTCGAAACCCATGTGGGGCAAGTGGAAATAATTATAGAGGTTTAGTGGGGATGCTGCATAATATTCATACTTATCACTATGTTGGGATTTTTCTTTTTATTCCACAATTTTTTTAGCTGAAAAAACATAAAAAGATAACATTCGCCTCCTTTATTTACGAAACTACTGATCCCGAAAATTATTTCAAACTTTACAACGATATCGTGTTTGCCAAACAAAAGAGATCTTTCAGAAACCTGTAGTTTGAGCAAAATAACTGAGTTATTTTTAAAAATTTGATACATCAGCAGGCAATTTTACACCACAAAAAAATAATATGAATCATTCACTGGAGAAATTTATGAGTCGTATTATACATATAATAAATACATTTTTCAAAAATTTCAAAATTCAAACACTATTGTGTTAAAAATTTATCAACATGGTCCGTATATATGTTGTTTATTTCTGACGAGCTTGTTCTTTCAGCCACTTGTTTTTTTTTCTGCTTGCTAGTACGTAATTACGCATTTATGTGAGCATTTTACTTCTTTTTTTCACCTTAAATAAATGAAAACTTTTCCAAAGTGTGTTATTATTCAACCACATTTTCCTCCCTAAAACTTGTGTTCGTTCTCAGTGGTTGTATTTACGCAAAACACTGTATAGAGTCCTATGTTACGTTATTTTAGTTTTTATATGCTGTTATTATAATTAAAAAACGAGGATGTTAATTAAAAACAGATATAGTCATCTGTTTATTAATAAGTGAATAAAAGCTTACTGAATTTTGCTCTGTATATAACCAGAAATAGTTACTCAGATCAGTGATTATTTCTTGGGAATCTAATCTCTTGAGTGACATCTGTCGTCATCGCAGTGATGGTATTGAGGGGATGAGAACCTGATGGGTATTGGAAGCTGTGACGGGTAGGAAATTCCTTCTCCCGCTGCACCTGGTTCTCCGGTCGTCGGGGCTGAATCGATTCGGACAAATGGTCCAAAACATTGTTTTGTCCCAGCAATCCCAGCAGCCTGATACATCATTCCAGAACAGTCGATCTCTCCAGCCGTGTGAGTTGCAAACATGCGTTTCTTTTCAACGTGCAGAATGTTTTGGCGAAACTGTAGACTACCCGCTAGAATCATTCATAAGTGCTGCAGATTTTGAGACGCTCAAAGTACTCACCGAGTTAAATATGGTTTATTCCCACTTTCTACTTCAGAATACTAGTATTTCACGAAAATTACTACGATCTTGTATTTTTATAGCAGAACATTTTTCAAAAAATCATAGGGCCAGAAAAAAAAATTCAAATGTTTCAGACACAAAGACAATTGTCAACACGCTGTATATAGTGCAAAAGAAAAAAGTCTTCTAATTTCGTCAGCTTCTGATGTGGAAGACTACAGTAATGATGGCACTTCCAGAGATGATTTACACATCATTGGTTTGAGATATCGAAAAAGTCTCAGCACCAAATACAAAGGTAAATTCCTTTTTGATGGCAATATTGCTGTAGATGATCTGCTGCCATTCTGGATGCTATTTCGAAGGAGATACATATTCGGCTATATTAAGGAAATGCGAAGGGTCTAATTACCTAATGCAACCTATATATCATAGATTTTTTAAAAAAATTGGACCTATTATACTTAAACTTTGATACCAGTTCGTGAAAAGAGCTTAAATTCTTATGAGTGAAACTTTTCAAATTACTTTTAATTTTGAATTTTTATTTCTATTGATATCTTATTTTTTCGGTAATATCAGGCATTTATCAATACTGGATGTTTTTATATAACTATAATAGATATGTAAAATTAATGTCTATCACAGCGTTCGTAGTTTTTTTAAATACAAATAAACAAATAAAGAGCTTTTACAGATTACTTTTAATTATAATAACTCATCGTTTAATTATTGTTTTTTTATACAATTTTTTTAGTCAGCCATTCTACCGATCCAAGAATATCTGTTTTATGGTATTGTTTGCAACAAACATGTTTATAATTGGTTTATATCTTTAACTCAGTATTATCTAAATCGTTTTCCTATAATCCTACATTTCTTGCTATTCTATGCCAGTCTCTACATTTACATGTTTCTATTTCAGTTCACTATGTTAATTAATCCGCATCAGATTGTCCATTGTTCGTCTTTCCTGATGCTAACTTCTATCTTTTTAAGAAATCCTAGCTCTCCATTTCATAATATTTTTCAATATATATTCCTCACCTATCATTTCTGCAATTTCATCAGAGTCATCTGTCAGTATTTGTTACAAAAAGGTTCTCTGTAGTTACTGGCGCAAATATTTTTTGTCATTTTCTTCACTTCACCCATCTACTGAGATTCTTCTTCTAAACAACAAGATTTTACACAGTACTGTCAAATTTCGTGTTACGACGCTTAGTTTATATTTTCGAGCCAACTAAGCAAACAAAAATTTAAAGTTCCTGAAGTACCAAAACGTTTCTGTCAATCATGAAAGTAGAGAACTACAATAAAATCGAGCGGACAACACAGGGGAATTTATGTCATTCGGTAGGTTATTGAATTCATACGGGTTTCTGTTACAATCGTCAGATATTACGCACCAACCAAACTTCTGATTGAAATGCAGTGTGGAATAGATGCTCCCGACCGCACTGGTCAAGCTGCATTCTTTAACTCCAAATATTCCAAACATAACATAGGTCAAATATAAAAAAAAGGGTGGGACATGTAATCCTTTCTAGTTATTTTTCACTGAAGAATGTAAGCTTTTCTTTATTCTTTAAAACAAAAACAAAACAAAAATATAGAAAAATTGACATAAAGAGATGTCACAAAGTAACGCAAAAACCATAATAACAAATCAAGTTATTCTAGTAAAAGGAGTTTTATGATAATAAAAAAGGTCCTTTAGGAAAAAAAATCCTAAAATTTAACAATAAAATTTGGAAATGAATTTCAAAATTGTTCCTTAAAAAAATGTTTACTAGCCAATCCAGTGGGTAAAAACATTTTTTTATGTACAAAATTTAGTTATTTGTTTCATTTTACGATTTAAAAAGACTCCCAAACGTTTAGTAATATAAATAATGCTTTTAAAAATAAATGGTTATGTTGATAGCATTGAAATTTAGCGAGACTGGTGGTGATCCAGAGACATTATGGTTTCTTCTTTTCTGTGTGTCGCGGTGCGGGCGGTGGCGCTATTCTGGGACCGTTGAGAGGGCGGCCCTAATTAGAGACCAGACCGCGCCGGCCGCCCGCAGAGAAATAACGACGGACAACATGAGCACCGAAACGTCGATACTCACTGACACCACTCCAAGACTTAATTCTCGGACCCACACTATCCACGTGCTCCTCGAATTATGTGCATAGACTTTCCGACAGCAAAGTGTGGCCGTTTGTCGCATCCCAAGAACCTCATCGATACTCTTATCTCCATCTTTGTTCTATTGCTGTTTTTATTTCGTCTAAATTGCATTTTCATCGTTCTACTTCTCATTCCCTGTAAGAGCACATTTGTTTTGGTAGTGTGTCGTTTGAATTCTCTTCTTATTATCGAACAAACTAAATTGTTTCCATTCCATGTTATATAGTACTGAATCTCGAATACCTTTGTTTCAAGGTTTCTTTTATCGCAAGATCTTTAACCATTAAGAACCGTCGTATTTTCTAATGTTCTTCATGTATCTTCGCTGACTTATTCATTATCTAGATCACTGTCTCATATATAACGTAATTTTCAATGGAACATTTGAAGACGCATTTTATACTTTTCACTTATGTTTTTAACATATTGAAGTGAGCTATTTCGAAAGTGACACTATACTCTCTCCTTATTTTATTAGGAATATCTCGTTCTGATCCGTATAATCCGTCGCAACTATTGTGTTATCCACATATTTATGCCGATAGTCTTAGCAGTTATATGATCCAGGATTAGATCATCTTCAATTATACATGCAACTGTAATTCACAGTGATTTTTTTATTACTAGACCCAAACTTATATATGACGTATCTGTTTTAATCTGTTACAATGAAATCTTACACGAGCCAATAAATGACTTGGAAAATACTTTCAGATACTGTTTAGGAAATTGGGCATAAGATTTTTTTTTTTAAAAAAAAGGAAAAAAAAGGCAATCAAAGCCAGTGGATTGTAGGACAAAAAGCATCGAATATTGGTTTCCCGAATATGATTCTCAAAACAGCTTAATTTTTTTACTTTGGTGGTGAAACATGTATTGAGAACAGAGAAAAAATACGTTACACAGAAACCATCAATTTATATTGGAAACAGTCCTTCCATCCAGCGGTGTGCTACAACTTGTTCACAGTTTTTTGCTTGGTAATTACGTCATTAAGACAGTGTTTTGCCACATCCGTGGAGAGACTTATGAGTAAGTTATCAGGCTTAATAGATATTCGGAATATCAGATCCATATGACGTACTCATACTGTTCTCTCAAAAAAGAACTGTAAGTTACTGTTAAACGTCCTAATCATAATATTTCACTAATAGACCCAACGAGCATATTGACTTGCATGCTATGTTTCTCTTCATAGACATAAATACAGCGTCATTATTAAAGCACATTTATTTTTACGAAATAATTCCGATTACTATTAAATATTTCAGAGGAGCTTACAAGCAATTTGAGCCAACTTGTAATACTAGTTGTTACATCTGCTTCATTATTGTTGCTATTATTGAAGTTCCAATCAATTCTAATAGTTTGTTAAAAATCTTCCACAAAGAATGAGAAATATTTTAATCTGTAGCGATTCTAGTTTCCTCTGCTGGGTAACAAATGGTATGATTTATATATATAAATCAAACTTTTCATACATACAATGAATATATATAATGGCGCGTATTTAGTAATGAATAAAAATCAGATTATCCTAACATAGATCGTACGTGCTGCATTTAATCAATCGCGTAGATATGAGATTGATATGAGAAAGATTTATTATGGTGCTAATCAATCAAAGAAATTGTTTTATATAACTGTGCAATGTACGGAAAATATACCGATGTGTATTAATTCGTAGATCACAACAGAAGTTTATTATAGAAGAAAAAAGACGCGCAATGTTTATGCGACCACTGAAGAAAATCGCGTGTAAAGTTAGATCGCGAAATAATTGTTTGGGAATACTAACAATGTACATAAACAGTTAAAATAACGTGGAACGAAATTAGAATTTCTCCATTTTAACTCAAAGTGACGTAGGCCTACGAGTGAGAAGGAAGTATTTACGAACAGGTTACTGCGAAGAATAGACTAGAAAATAACTTCAAGTATTTTTCTTAAAACTTTATTCCTACAAAGAGCAGATGGTGGTGACGTTAAAACATACAGGAATTTGTAATCTTGCGAGAAATATTTCTGGGTACTTTAACATTGTATTGGCGGTTTGGTCATGATAGGTATTATTTGAACTCATTAAAGTGTTATAAATTAAATTGTTCCTGAAGAATCATTTCACAAAATTTATATATCGTTTTAGGTTCTATTCTCAGTAGAAGGCTGACTGACGATCGAAATAAGAACTTGTATTTAAGAAACCATATTATACATCAAATATTCATATTTTATTCATTTAACCTTCTGAAATTTATAATATAGCTACTCTGACAGATTGCAGATTCAAGTCCTGTAACGATCGCTGTGAGACACTACTTTCGTTTATATTTTATTCCAAAACGCTAATCGTTTTGATAAATCAGCGTACTGTTTTGGAACAGAACGTGCACGCTTCTGCCAGTCTACCTGTTACCTTTCGTTCCTCTTGATGGTTTGTAAGCTCTTCATATCTTTTAGTAATGGAACAAACATGAAGCACATTCGATAATCTTGACAATGTGTAAACCAGAAATTGAGCAACACATTGTCAGTTTCGTAAAATACGATACGCTAACTACAACCACCAATTGAAATTGTACCAAACAGATTTAAAATTATAACAGAAATAATTAAAAGCTTATTAAAAGAACTTTGAAAGAAAGAAATCAAAATAAGGTCTGTTACTACCACTGTCCTTATGATTACTATTAAAATAATTTTAATGTAATTTAGACAGGCCGAAAATATTTCTGTGCCATTACATGCTCTGCCAATAGATTTATTAGCAAAAGTAGTGCGTACCTAACCTTAAATCCTAAAGCACTGACGATTTAACCATATAAAGGACACAAAGAAATCTGTAACCAAGACCATTATACAGACAAAGAAGTCTCTACTTTAGACGCTCAATTATGCTCTGAAATAAAAGGCCACAATCCCTGTTTTTGTTAATTATGCGACTAAAACAAAAAAATTAATGTTTCTCCTTATGGATGACCTGCGATCTCACTCTCGCTAGAAGTCGTTAGTTCCTAAATAAGAAACGCTTTCCATTTGGCTTCATCCAGCATTCTCTCTGACTTTCTGCATTCTTCGCTGTATATTCTTTTTCCTTTTTGACAATCTTAGCTGGAGTGTATACAATGTGAATACAAGTGGATTCGAACTGATCGAGGACATTAAACTCTAAAGACTAACGAGTTATTTCTACAACTAAATCTCTGATCACTCTGATTATGGTGCTTTCACCAATGCCGCAGTTCCAAATACCACTTGGACCAATAGATCTCGAAACAATCAACTAACATACGGCTTTAATTTACAAATATGAATTTATCTGAGTTATATTCATTACAAATAAGATTTTGAAAAAAATAGGTAAATGATTTCAACAACACGTTAACTTTGAGTATAATCTTTATTCTACCTCAGCTTTCAACATATTCCTCTAACTTAAATTTCTTGTATTTTAATTCTATCCGTAATTATATTAGCCTTACTTGGACAAGATCTATACACATTTGGTATGCATTAAGGCAGACATGGTGTGTAGCAACAACCGCTATAATAACCGCAATACAGGTAAGTTGACATACTCGCACAGTTATTTAAGCCGGTTCAGTTGATAACCTCGTAACAATATTTCTCTTGCTGCATGATCGTTGAGTTAGAGTCGTCCACTGAAGTTACGGTCCAGCATGCCGAATCTCGACGTACGGTAGCCAAAAAAGCAGAAAGAGAATTCCGGAGTGCGGAAATATCACTATCACAGACACAGCCAAATTAAGCTTGATATCTATATTTATAACAGAACTGACTTTTCCAAATTTTGAGAAACCATTTTTCCAAATTTTTTAAAAAATTATCAGATGCCACATTTAAATTTAAAACTGGTACATAAAATACATGAAGAAACGTTTTCCGTTTGTAAAAGAAGACTGTAAATAGTTTCAATTGAGGTAACATTGTCCACTGCAAACACAATTTGATTATATTGATTATATGAGGACCTGCAATCATGGAAAGAAATTTAGGCGAAGAATGGTGCAAATACACTGAAAATTTTGTTGATATCTTAAATCTTGGTAAGTAGGTATGAAGGGGTACTTTTCTCATTCGTTTCTTTGTTACCTTTACAAAGGAGAACGGTGCGCTCATAGAAAACATAAAGATTATTTTTATTGCCCTCTGGTTTCATAAGACAAACCAATCGTTGTTCTTGCAACACTTGTTATGATACATTAGCATCACTTTGAGTGACTAACATTTGTGTACCGAGTTCTTGGCACATGTGTAACACACATTAATTTGCAAAGGGCTGTCGAGTAATTTAAACTTACTGTAAAGCATGGGCGCATTAGAGAGATGCAGTGCGCATGCGCGTTAGTTCCCTCCCTTGGCGTGACGCGCATGCGCTGTACTTCATCTTACTTCCCGCCTGCGCGGAGGTTGGCTGCTGCCTGAGCTACACTGTTGTAGGTGATTTACAAACTTTCATAATAACTGTTTGCCTAGAAGGAAGTAAACAGTCTGAGAGTCTAAACAGGGCAGTATGCCTCCTGTGTTCCGGGCTAGCCTGCGCGGCAGGCGCAGTGACCTGTTGGACCTGGGCTACGCTCCGACACCTCGACAGATCAATACGCATCGTGACGTCACCACACTCGGTACGCCACGTCACTTACGCGGCCAGTCTGCTCTCCGGAATTCTCTTTCTCCTTTTTGGCTGCCGTACGTCGAGCATGCTCGACCGTAACTTCAGTGAACAACTCATACTCAACGATCAGGTAGCAAGAGAAATATTGCGGTCAGGCTGTATACAGGGTGTTACAAAAAGGTACGGCCAAACTTTCAGGAAACATTCCTCACACACAAACAAAGAAAATATGTTATGTGGACATGTGTCCGGAAACGCTTACTTTCCATGTTAGAGCTCATTTTAGTTTCGTTAGTATGTACTGTACTGTACGGACCAATTCCATGGCCCCCACGCTCTCTTGACCTCAACCCTCCTGACTTCCATTTATGGGGGCATTTGAAAGCCCTTGTCTACGCAACCCCGGTACCAAATGTAGAGACTCTTCGTGCTCGTATTGTGGACGGCTGTGATACAATACGCCATTCTCCAGGGCTGCATCAGCGCATCAGGGATTCCATGCGACGGAGGGTGGATGCATGTATCCTCGCTAACGGAGGACATTTTGAACATTTCGTGTAACAAAGTGTTTGAAGTCACGCTGGTACGTTCTGTTGCTGTGTGTTTCCATTCCATGTTTAATGTGATTTGAAGAGAAGTAATAAAATGAGCTCTAACATGGAAAGTAAACGTTTCCAGACACATGTCCACATAACATATTTTCTTTGTTTGTGTGTGAGGAATGTTTCCTGAAAGTTTGGCCGTACCTTTTTGTAACACCCTGTATAGATGACCGATACAAATCAGTACGAGCTTAAACAAAATCAACTTATTAAGTTTTTTAGTTCGCTTAATTAATACTCTCAACAGACAACTATGTCGACACCTGTTGAGCTACGCAGTTAATAAAACATCAGTACTAAGAAAAACATCACTTCTGTAGAGGACATTAAATGGTATAGGGTGGGAGCGGTGGAGCTATAGCTCCCTAACTCCCTCTTCAGATCTCAGTCACTTTACCACCGACGCTCATCTCTCTTCCTGAAAAATATGAATATCAGAAAATACATTTCCATTATCACAGATTAAATATTAATATTGTGTTTCGGTGTAATTTCAAAGAATTATAGCATGAATCATTACTGAGCTCTATCAGGTTGGAAGTTTCTGAGTTTCCAAAATTTCGCCGACGATCTCAACTTATCAATCGCCTATTCACCCGCGTGCTTCTACGATGTATTGAATCCTCATCTGGCGAGTTCTGATGATTGGATGATCCATTTGACTAATTCCCTTGTTGATGGGGCTAAATCTACAATGAGATGTACATTATCTTCAACAGTGAACTTGCATCTTGTAACTCTGCAGTTAAGTTTTAATTGCAATAGATTCAAGTACTCATCTCCCACAACTGTGTGAGGAAAAATTTAAACAGTAATCGATAGTAAAGGTATTGGAAGCAGCCATCTTGGTTGAGGTGCCGATTCCAGCAGATCAACAGATTAAAATTGTGAGATGAGACTGGGATAAGATGTAATTCCCATTATGAAATAATAACTTTCTCTAACACTGAATTTTCTGTCCAAAAAGGGTCGATACACGGAGCTATTCAGGTCGAAACAGAGTGACTTACTGAAATTAAAACAGAATCATTGTTTCAGTTTTTTGTACTTCTTATTTATGTAAACGAGATAAAATGTTAGGGCGTCGATCTCCCACGAAAACAGTAAATTTAGTTAGCATGTTTTCCCACGCCTTTCTGAGCGTAGCTGCTACCACTGATAGTACCGGCTTTTAAGTTTATTCAAACTGTAAGTAATTATTCGTTGATTGATAATGCACTTAGTCAAGGACTAATAACGTTGGTGTTTGCTATCTCTCCAGTCACTACTGTGCCCATCCATTTGTACTTGTTGCTTTGAATATTATGCCAGTAGTTTTTCTTGTAATGAACTGTATTGTTTTGTATATTGATATTCATTCCAAATTTGTCATTTAAACTTAGTTTTATAAATCGCTTATTGCACAAATTTCTGATTGTCTTTCGAAGAAAATATTTGACTGGAGCCCATCTGTCATCAAAATTCTGTACACCTCATAGACTCGTCAATTTAGAGATATAGTAACGTTCACTTTCTGTACATATACCACCAAAAAAAATGGTAAAGGAAATATTGAAATTTACGTTCTGCAATCATTCGTAGCCAAATTTCTGAACTGATTTAGCCCTGATTTAGAATACCAAGGAGAACAGCAGTAAACAAACAAAGAAACCTCTCATACCAGTTAACGACATACGTTACTTACTCCACGTGACTTCTGTGGTCCGGAGTGAGGTGCTGATTCACGGGGAAGTAACCGAATCGCAACTGCAATCGTAACAAACAAATAAATGTTGACGTTCAAAGCTTGCCTCCCAAAAATTTCGCCGGAAAACTATTAGGATTCTAATCTAATCTATTATTCACATTAAAGTATGGCGTACCACTAACGTATTTGGATTCAGGTCACTGACCCAATTACTTGGAGTATTACGTGCAGCAGTAATAACAATAACAGTAACTGCAAGCAACCAGCCACATAATTGCAGGACGCGGCGGTATGTCAGAGTCCACTCTGGAGCATTGTTTCACGCAGTAAGTGGAGACATCTAGCGTCTCATTTGCCCCGTACATGCCACGCTAATTAGCGCCATGTATCCTGCTCCGGAGGTTCACTGTGGCCAGTTTGTTGCAATCACCTAGGCGAATACTAGCAAAGTTCCTTGTTTCCACATCAAAAGTAAACGTTTCTCGAACAGAATAAGACAACAAACAAAGTTAACAGGCATCTTTGTAGATTTTTTTCTTTTTTTCCTTCGTAGAGGAGATTGACGATAAAGGAAGGGGAGAAAATCGCGTTTTCTACGCACCGCGACGTGACAATTCTACTTGATTGCTTCTGTAACCGGGCAAAGGTTTAAATTGATAATTTATGGTTTAGGATGTATCAACGACCCAAAACGTGAAGTGTAATCAAATAAATTTTCCGAAAGATGTTAGGTAATTTGAAGAACAGTTTTGGTTAAATATTTTGGGTTTATTTTCTTCTATCCCTAAGTGGTTGATTTTAAGTAAAGAATCAACTGTGATGCTCCATATTATGTAACTGAGTCGTATTTTTATTTGATTTTCTATCTCAGCACGATTTCCTATTGCGCTCTGGGAATTCCTTACACAGATAGTTTATTAAATTTAATGCACCCGAAGAAAGTTTTTTTAAAAAACTTTAAAATATTCAGTACCAAGCGATTTATAAGTCTAATTAATTATTGGTTTTGTAAAATTAACTTTAAAACGGTTAATATAAATAAAAAATTAGTTTAATTATTATAATGGCTCACAGACCAATTTTGACAATTTGAAAAGAAAAGTACTTTCACGACATATTTCTCTCCCATTTCATGAAATTCTCAATCGAATGATATTTATAAACTACCTTTTTTTTTTCCTCAGAAAAATTATCAATAGAAGTATCAAATAATTTAGTTATATTGTAAAAGCAATACACTTCAGAAAGATTTCTATAGTTCCTTTGTAATCCTTAAGGAGGCTATATACCAATACAAAGTTTGAAAGAATTTTCCGATCAGTAGTTTCAGAAATAAATAGGAGAAAACATATTACGTTTATGGTTTAATTAAAAACAAAAATCTAAACATTTGAAAATTCGATGGTCTGTCAACTTTAATTTTATTCCCATGAGGATTATCTAAAAGAAAAGTTTCTTTCAACACCCCCTAAAGCTCCTATAATTATATTTGCTCCATTGTTTTCCTAAATTTTCCGTCAAATTTGTGTTAAGGTGCATTCACAAATTTATAAGTTAGTGTTTAGAAGTAGTTACGAGGCTATGACTGAAGGACAGGCAGACAGACAACAGATAGACAAATGAGTGATTCTATAAGGGTTCCGCCTATTATTCAGAAAGTTACGAAAACCTCAAAATAGGACTTTTCTACACGTTGATCTATGAAGCCTACAGCCGCGATAAAATAGTTTTATGGCAATAATTCTCTAAGTACATCAACAAATCCAAATATGTAGACCGAACATAGATAGCAGTTTGCCGATAGGTGTTAGATAGTTTGAAAAACAATTTCGTGCAAGTCTATTGACTCCTATTTTCTCTCTCTCTATAGGCATATCCCCGATTATGAGTGAAGAAACGACCGTTGAAGGTAACCATCACTTATGCTGCTTCATATTATGCAAATGATCTGCAAATACACAACCATAAGCCCCAATCCTCTTACAACAGGGATCGAATTGCGTCCCTGTTATAAGTAGTAATCAAATTTAAATTATAAGTACTTTTAATTAAAAATAAAACACTTATTATGCTGTTATTTTTAAATATACTTTCACACCTTTTCAACCATTTTTTAGATAGCTTAAATATTCTTTGAGGGAAAAATTTCTTTCTGATGTAGATATTTTCGAACGCCGAGAGTGCGATTTTTGGCACCTCCCCGACCAAATTAGAAAGTTTATTCTATTTACATACTTATCTTTCACAAAACTTCGTCTCCAAGTTGCGTTATAAGTCTTGATACTTCTGACGGTTAAACATTTCGTTGTGTACGAAAATCAACAATAGTGCGTAGCTCCACCATTAACCACTTCCGTATCTGTTAAATAAGTAATATTTAATTCTGATTGCTGCTTTGCTGAGGCTGTTTTGTAATAGTGTATGAACATCAAACGGTGGTATCTCCAAGATTAGTCAACGCGACACTGCCTACGCTTTTCTAGAAGCGATTCAGGCCATTTTTGTACGTACCTCGATTTCTTCGGTCTTAGTGACATTACAAAATACAAATTTCTGTTATATATAGATATAAGCAATCTTAGCGCTAAATTTTGTTTCGTTTGTGTTCTTAGTCTGGATGATATTCATATGCAAATTTCACAGATTTTGTCACTGAATGACTGATGATCACCAAAACTGTAAGGTACTTCCCGTAGTTGTTGCAAGGTAAAATTTGGTTGACAGATATGGTTTTATTCCCAAATTATAAGAAAATTCTAAAACTGGTTAATTTCCTTATCTACTCCAAACAAGAAATCGCTTTCTACTCTAATAACTTTATATGCCTCAGATTTACATTGTTTTCTAAGTTTAACTAATGTGTTAAATTTTACTTCCTTCCTCTCCTTACTTTGGAAGTTATGCAGCTCAAATTTTTTATTAACTACGCTACCCAGTCACCATAATTACAGTATACTTCCCGTTGTCCTAGAAACAGGTCATTTAGTACATGCATATGGTTTCGCCCGAAATTTGTATGAAAAGTTTAATAATCGTAATTTTCCCTATTTTTATTCAGTAGCAACCCCAAATGTGAAACGTTTAGACACATATTTGCAGGATAATTTCTTTGTTCTGGATGACGTTATATGCCTCAAATTTCATAGATTTAAACAAAGCAAACAACCAGAGAAACTATTCTGTTTCAGAAAGTGAAGTGAATGCACACTGTAAAGTGTAGACTTGGCTCAGAACAAGATGTCATAACGTTTTGTCGCTAAACAACCGCAGACCTGATCTATTTTTACAAGATTTGTTTCTGTGAGATTTCTTTTACTAGGCATTACTCACAGTTTTGTGCGCGGACTTGTAGCTTATTTTGCATCTCATGTTTAACACTGGTCACGTATAATGGCCAAGCATAAATAGACTGCAACATCAGCTTTTTGCAAACGCTACACTGCATTTATTTCAAATTAAACATTAGTGTACCTAAATCAGGACTTGTCTGATGTTTCTACTACAGCTTTCGCAATTTCAAGGTAAGGGGTGCCGAGAATCAAGCTATCAGATGTACTGTGCTGCCTGCCTGCTTGTGAAGGTCAATTGTAATAAAATCGGTGAACGGTATGACCTTTTATGCGAAAAAATCTTCTATATGTATTGCACTAAATTTAAATGTGAATTTCCTTCAAACTTATATCGTTGTCTACATAAATGCCGGTTGCATACGTATGAATTCATATTCAGATCCGAGGAGATGAGCCACATATTTTTCTGATATACTATGCAGAGTTTCAGATACTTCAGGCCCAAGATAATGCAGTGTCATGAAATGAGTTTCTTGACTTGTGTAGATTGAGCTGAAAGGACAACATACATCGCAATCTAACGGTAGCATCCAAGAGGAGACTTCCGTCTTATCTTCAAGCTGCTGCAGCACCATTGTGTCTGCTTAATAAGCCCGTTTCACGATTTGAATACTAGCTGACAAGGCAGATGTTCGTTGTTTATCAAAGATAATACACGCAAGAGCCGTGCGTCGCCGCGTATTATCTGTGGAGAGCTACACTTCAACAATCTTTGTTTTCGTATCCACTGCTTACCAAAAAGAGAAATTCTTTAATGTTAACTGTCATGTCATGGGTAGAAGAAAATAAATTCCTATTTGTAATCCGTATAAAGTATTGTTCTGACAGCACTAATAAATAATTGTTGCGCAATCGTAGATAACCATAGTTGCTATGAATGATAGATGTAAGCAAAGCTTACAAACTCTTTGATCCGATTAACGCAGTTAACGAATTGTAATAAACATTTATTATTTTTCCCAGAAGCTGTTTTGTGTGCGTTGTTCGACTGATGGTTTCAAGAGGTTTCTCTCTTTAAGCAATCTGCAGCCCAGCTCCACGCTGTATTCTTTAGCTCTGCAGTATACTTGGCGTGGCTCGCATACCATCCCAGTTCTTTTTCTTTCAGTCGACTTCTTTTCTTGTGAATTCATGAATGCGGCGGAAGCAAACACTCCGTGTTCGATCTCCTGCACTTCTGGCCTTTCGGTTCTGCGTCCACCAAGCTGAGAATACGCGCTGGGGCAGCAACTACCACGAAGGGTCTAAGTTTATAACGTTCAGTTTCGCTTTATATACGCTTGTTTCATTTACAGCGATATTTCACTCTTGTCGTAGGTGTGTGCCACACTTCTGAGTCAGACAACACTTCTCACACTCTATAGAGGTAAGGTACACAATACAAATGTTAAAACAGTTTTTCCACTGATGGGCTGCAAAATAAAGAATTAAACATTCGACTAGAATGAAAATCACAGTATTGGAAACATCTGTGCAGACAACAGTGCTTAAAATTCAAACCACCTTTTGCTGTTTACTTTGATAAATCCAGTATTTACAAGTGCGATCTAAAATGCGGGCAATATGGATGGACCAAGATGCAGAGGCTAAAGGAGTCGTGTGGAGAAAAGTGATGGAGGAGAAGTCTTGGAACGTCCGCCAGGCTTGGAAAGGACGTGCAAAATGACCCGCAAAAGCGGAAACGTCTGATGATGATGATGATCTAAAATGCCTGAAATGACTCATCCAACACATTGTTTGTGTAAATTTGATTATTAGCATTAGTTTTCATGATTACAATAATCCTACACAGACATAAAACAAAACAAGAATAATTGAAACAGCCTCAAGGATTCTGTTGTTTTTCACTCTCTGCCTTATGAGAAAGAGAAGTGTTTTTCAGTAATTGGTTGTAATAACAAGACCTAGCATGTAGGTCATAGTACATATCAACACGAAAATGGCATGATAAACAGTCTTTATCAAAATCAAAAGATTCCGAAACTTTGTCTGTTTGAGGTCATTAGAGGTGTGAAAAGACTGGGAGCAAGTAACGGGAAGGAATGGAAACCATGGAAAATCCAAATCTGGATGATCTAAAGGGGATTTGAATACGGGTCCTCCCGAATGCGAGGCTCAGTAGGAATATAAAAAAATCTGATGATAATTGAGCAAACAAAGATCTTCAGAAAAACCCAGTGAATTAATGTCGACCTCGTGCTCAGGTGTGTAGGTGGCAGAAGCAGCATCTTTTTCTTCTCGGTCGATCCGATCTCTCGCGGGAAATTCGTGGAATCCTCCTGCGTTAATTCCTTCTTGCGAACAGACTCCAGTTTGCAGGTCACCGGCCGTAGATTATGCCAAAGGGAGTAGTTTTGTAAAACAAAACTAAAAACTGAGCTAAAATATTTGCGAGTGTGTATTTTTTTTATTATTCTTCCATTCAAAGATGAATTTTTAAAGATATAGACAACATCAGCAAGAAGTTGTTTGTAACATGATCCTGCTGTATTCCGAGGCAAAATTAAAAAAACATAAACAATAATAATTATCACAAGCGTCTAGGAAATATCCGTCATTTCTTTTGAAACAATTCTGGATAATCAGATAGATTGACCTATGAATCTGCTTCCTCCCATTTTTTTATTCGTATACACAAATATTTCGTTGTCTTGTAAAATATTCACATTATTCACCTAGTCGAAGCTTCTAAAGCGATGAAAAGTATTAATAAAATTTTGGCTTGAAACTTGAATTTCTTCTATCAAACTCTCCGCTATTCGTATCCCCCCGTTCTATAAATTCCAGTATTAAGTGATAGATACGTTACGGCATCGCTCTATAACAGGCACAGTATTAAACTCTGCTTAGTGTTTCTGCAAGAAGGTATACTTACTATATACACTTTGTGACCATATCACTGTATTCAGTGGTCAATCAACCATTATATTATTATTATTATTATTATTATTTAGCCTCATCACACATAAGCTAGACGTTTCGATTTCTTCTTCTCACCACTTCATGCTTCGGCACCATATGTCAATAAGAGCTCAGAGTAAGATCTGTAAAATTTTATCTCAAAATAAGGGCGGAATCAGCGTTCGTAAGTAGCACTAGTGTGTTCTCGAAAAGTATGAAAGTGACTGTAAAAAAGGTGATTTCGTAGACATATTTGTAAAAATGTTATAATGTGCTACGAGCAGGGCCGGCTTGAGTAATTTCGGTGCCCCATACGAAGTTTGATTTCGGGGCCCCCTACTTCTTTCTAGATGTACTTTTGCCTACACTTTTCATAATTTTCGTGACTTTATACACATACGTACATCTCATATAGATCTCCCAACTACTGTCACTTTCATTTCTGGCTAAGGCCTGCTGCCCATTGTGTCAAATGAAATTGTTTTTGTGTTCAATTTTATGGCTATTATATTTATAATACATATTTTGTATACGACATTTCTTTTCTTGCTTTTCTTTACTAGTACATACAGGTTTTTGGGGCTGAAGACACATGAGCAGGTATACTCATTTTAATTCAATAATTTTTTATATGAAACGTCAAAAGATGAATGAGTTTATTCGAACGAAATTACATAAATTGCTGAAATAGATTCAGAGTAATACACTCCTTTAAATGTATAGGCCTATTGCAATTACGTCAGATACGACTTTCTCAAAACTGAATCTGATGAAGGACTACTCGTGCAACTCCACGCCTCGGAAACGTCTATTGTGAACGAAGCTTCTTAACGCTCTAAATCTGATTATTTATTTTAGCAGGAAAATTGTTCGTTTAGTAAGGACAAATTTTCAAGGGGATCATGGCGGGGCCCCCTCAAGCTTGGGGCCCCCCGCGACTGCGGTTCTTGTGGGAGCTTTATACCGGCCCTGGCTACGAGTGCTACTGAAGACTACAACTGAATAAATAGTGTCAATTGAAGATTTATAATTCACTGAATGCACCGTGAAGTACGCGTTACCTGTATTCTTAACAATGATATTTTCGGCAATATAACGTGAGAATTCAACACTCCCCTGGAACAAAAGAGTCTGAATTTTTCTGTTTACGACGCGCTGGGTTACGAAAATTAGAGCTGCACTTTGACCAATGTATTGTCAAGACAGGAAGTCAACTAATTGTTGTATGTCGTGTTTACCTGTCGTGGAAATGACAGCTAA
This sequence comes from Vandiemenella viatica, assembly GCA_031002005.1. Lineage (NCBI taxonomy): Eukaryota > Metazoa > Arthropoda > Insecta > Orthoptera > Morabidae > Vandiemenella > Vandiemenella viatica. The sequence continues at coordinate 224,002,008 of JARYHS010009186.1, read as the reverse complement.
ATATAATAATCAAAAGCTCAATCGACTTAGCCGTCTACAGGAAGAGCTAATGAATCTGGTAATAAGCTCACAATCGGCTCACAGTGACAGAATGAGGTTAAATAAGGAGATAATAAACTTCCCCCGCAATTTTACTACTTTGGCACAAAAAACTGGGAGGAGTACGAAGGTAAGATGTCGAGCAGGTGCAGAATCTTGGGCTCAAACGACACCGATTCCAGTCCGGCTACCAGTACTGTACCGTGATTTTTATAAATGTTCTGTGTAACCTGTATAGCCTCAAAGCAATAATAACACTGAAAAACTAATTTACACTGCCGTACGGAAATTAGCCCACTATTGCGTTTGAAAGGGGGGGAGGTCTATTAATTACGTGTAATGAAATGGGGGAGGGTCCGGCGAAACCTCACCAAGTGGAGGGGGGAGGGGGGGGAGATATCGGGGAGAAACCTCACGTCATCTTTTTAATTCCCGGAGGGGGGTCCCACCAGATCTCACCACGGGGGAAAAGGCCCCAGATTTCCGAAAAAAGTCACCTCACGTAATTAATGGATACTCCCTTATATAAAAACTGAGAGGCAGAAAGAAAGAATGGTCCACAGAGCGACTAAATATGAACACCGGTCGGTATTCAGAAACTATCCTCAGCCTACTGTAAAATGAGAACAGGAGTAAACTTCTCGAGCGTAAAGAGGCCGCAACATCGTGTTAAACACACCAACCCCACTCATGTGCCGAGGTCGTGAACGGAGATACGGAACTCTACCTCTGGCAATCCCACTTTAATAACCTCAAAACCTGTATATCGCCCATTTTTATCACTGCATTGCATATCGTGAGCTATTCAGGAAGCAAACGTTAAGCCTCATCGTTCTAGTAGATGTAAAGGTAACCATACCGCTTGAAAAATACAAACCATTTTATTATGTTTTGAAGAAGTATAAGCAAAATCAGTGACTCGGACTTACAGTGTGTATCCGCTGATATTCTAAAAACCGAAAAATGCAGTTTCACGTTGGAGAGGACTACATCAATGCTGCGGCCTGGCCACAGAGATAAGCCTCCGCTGCTTATCTGGATTGCAGCCAGGAGGCGCGCATGTCGTGCGCTGAATGTTTACTGGTTTACAAACTCGTTTTAAAATAGTAGAACAGCAATTTTTTTTTCATATCATTCACGAAGCCATAAATCGGACCACTGCACTATTTTAGAAGAATACAGAGAAGCCTGCATCCCACAGTTATAAACTACTTCTTGTTTGCATAACTAGAAATCCTGTAACATGTTTTTTTAACATATTTCGCTTCCAAAAAAAAAAAAAAAAAAAAAAAAAAAACAAGACGAGATCGAAAAAAAAAACACAAGACGAGATCGAAAAAAAAAACATTAAGGTTATGAACAGATTCATCAGAGCCATCATCCAGTCATAGCCAGAGCCTAGATTGTCGCTCTTATGACATGTATCGTAACAAGGCGCGTTAACTGAGATTAATTTCCCACTGGAAATGAAAAACAGATTTTAATTGGGAGACAGCCATTAATATCCGTCTGACAGGTGATAGGCCGTTTATTATCCGGCTCATAGAGATTTAGATCAGGCGACAGCCATTATTATCCGGTAATGGGCCGTTGATTGTCTGGCTGACGGAAGTTTTAATTGGGTTTGGCTTTGGTGACATTAATTGCCCTATTATGGTGGTTTGTGACATGGGTAATGGACCGTTAGAGCGGCTGTGCCTTTTTATCCAGAAGCCTCGAGTTATACCTACTGGGATCCAAATTTTGGGTATCAAGTCCAGGAGTTGGAGGGGGTGCAAAGAATGACTGCTATATTTTTCACAAGTTGGCACTCGATTTCAAGCACAAGAGTGGTGGAAGATTTTCTTTCGTAGGTAAAGGGGTCAGGTATTGGAATGAGTTACCAAGAGAAATGACGAATAATTTACCAAAAACTAATTTGAAGTTGAAAAGTAGGTGGGTACAGGGAAGGGGGAAAGTGGGTATGTAGAGAAATTGCCACCGGAGCGTGCACTTCACTGCAATTAAATGAAATTAAGAAATGCTGTGTATAAACAGTATTGTAGGTATTAACAGGGAAGTGTCAAAAGAATCAATCAAGTTGTTTGTGTTTTGATCGCACTCAATGAAATTGAATTTGTTTCTCGCGGTTGAATTGTCTTTAACCTGTTATTTATAAGTCTTATGCCTCTAGTTCCTGCTGTATTAATAATTTATGTTTTCACGTTCTTATGATATTCGTAACCTTCTTATAAATCCTAGGATCATTTATACAGGCTAATGTCTAAAATAATTATATGCGTATATTATTAAAACCATATATTTCTTTCATTTTTTTACCCGGTATTGTTTAATGTTAAAGCGTTGTTGAAAAATGCAGTCTCAATTTAAATTATCTCCAGATATTAATATTATTATGATGTATATATTATTACAAAACTCAAAAATGCACTTGATAATCAGTTGGAATTTGAGGTATAGATATCTCTCATATCGAATGCCAAAACTTTTTCTTGTGTTCTATGCAGATTCATTTTCACAAGTCTATGCCACTCAAATTCTTGTGCAAAAACGATTACTAACTCCTTGAAATAACCATATAATTTATTTCTACATTGAATCTTGCTCGCTGATGTCAATTAGAACTTTATGCAAAATCACACCTTGAGACTTGTGTATGCCGGACACAAATTTAACTTGAATCTGAAATTGCATCCTACTACATGACTGTGATTCAAGTATAAATGTAGCTTCGATTTGCGGAATTGGAATTAAACCGTTCTCACCAGTAAGGGATAATTGTTAAATTGATCCCTTATTACGGACTGTTTTACATTTCTGGTGAATCATCTCTGTTCACTAAGCCCATCTTTGTCCAGAGAGTATTTCTGATCATTACAGAACAGTTATTGCTGGAATAAAAAATAGGATCAAGTCCGTTAGCTTCTATAGTATTTCTAGAAGCCATTTTGTTTTCTTCAGGAATTTCGGTTATCGGTACGGCTGTGGTATTACACGATATTGAATTTCCTGCTGATCGCCACCTGCGTAATTAATTAACTGAGGATCATTATTTTCTTTAATAAATTGTTCAATCCTTTACTCGATTATCTGTTCTGAAAATAGAATAAGAAGAGCTCATTCGATTAGATTATATCTCTGGCTTCTGATCTGACTTCTGATTATAGTCGGACGCTGCCCATCCCTACTTGCATTCTGGAAAGAATGATGGGGCGATATCCGCACAGCGACAAAGTCCGTAATGCTGATATGAGCATTACCTGGTCGAGCTTGATTGTAGCTGCCTTGTGAGGCACAGGTCTCACATCCCGTGAGTCCACCCTCGATTATCGCTGGCTACTGACGCAGCTGCTGTGGTAAAGTGTTACATCACCAAGTCCAGAGTTTGTGTATTCCAGGAAAAAGATAGCAACCCTTAAGCGTCCCCGAAGTGAGAAGTTTCTGCTCTAACTTTCAAAATAAATCGCTACTGAGCTATTGGAATAATTTGCCAAAACAGCACAAGTTGTTACAAAAGCATTTTGCTTTTTCAAGATTATTTTGGTACGTTCTCGTACAATTTTAAATGGTATATTTGTCCCATTCATGGAGCCCAAGATTATTTTCATTGTTTAAAGTCACAGAATCATCGATGTCTGATGTGATAATTTGTTATGTATATTAATTTTGCATATGCCGGCCTCGGTAGCGTAGGGGCTAGAGTGCTAGCTCCGCGTGCCGAAGGCCGCCGGTTCGAATCCGGCCGCGGGCATGGATGTTAAGTGTGGTGTGTCTGTCTGAATGTCCTGTGGCGTCCATACATTGGAAAAAATATACATTGAGCTGGCTGTATGGCCTCCGTTGCCGAATGCCATTAAAAAAAAAAAAAAAAAAAAAAAAATTTTGCATATCATTCATCACCATGTACTAATTATTTGAGTTGTAACTTCAAAGTTTCAAGTTTTCTCAGCGGATAATTGTACATCTAGACGTTGTCATTTAATACAATCGTACATTCAAATTAAAGATAAATTCGCTCAGACATGTAATTGCCATATTAATTAAATAAATGTCATAATGTGATAATTTTACTGTATATCCCGACAGCGTCGAGATTCTTGACAATTTTATATTTGCATTACCTTATAAAATTAAACATCCTTTATTTATTATTGATTATTAAAATGATAAGTATAAATATCCTCTCCCCCAAGTAACCCCCCCCCCCCCATAACCCGGACGGCGTCACATTTTTGGAAACGTAATAAAATATCAGTTACTTCTCTCGTAATTTGGACAAAAGTGGCCCAAGCCTGCACAGGAATTCCATTTCCGGCTAAGCTACAACTGTAGTGCAATAAATCTTAGACCACTAATGGCTTTTTAGCTGCTAGTGGCATTGGAAAATCTAGTTCATCCTAACACCACAAGCTGTACGTGTAATACGGTACTTAAGTGCTATTTTAAATAAAAAGTTCTTATTCTTCAACTCGGCTCTAAAATTTGTAAACAATCATTACTGTTTTCCTTTCCCGCTGTGTTTACATTTTAAAATACAGCTTATTGTTGAAATCGTTGATTCATCTTCAAACAAATTTGTTATGTTCGTAACCACAAATTCTGATATATTTTCGTTACCATCAATACACAATGTCTGATTCACTTTAAAGCTGTTCGAGATAATTACAGAGAAGAGGTCGTCAGCAACTTCACAAACAGTTCTATCTTTGCCATCAGTTTTGGAAACGTAATAAATCCAATAGATAGAAAGCCGATTAAGCTAATATTATTTCATCATCCCAAATCATCAAATTTCTTTGTTTAAATTAACTAGGTTATCCGTGCGAAAATTTCCCGAAGGATATGCGATGAATAGTGCGGTTGGTGGTTTGTAATAGTATGAAAGAAGAACAGGCACGTTTTCCCGAATAGAAACAAAAATATACGAAAAGCCCCTTAATCTAGGAAACACACACAGTTTATCCATATCTCAATGTCACCCGGTGGAAGCCTCAACACAGACATTTCTCTCGGAGCGGGATATTTATGTGCCTCCGACACTCACCTTGAATAATTATGCAGTCGTGACAGTGTAAAGTTTGCGCGGATTTATGAAGACAGACCGTAGCGAAATGAGACGTTGCTAAACAGATATTTGCCCGATAAGCATTTTCTCACGAACAGGGTCCACTAAAGCCAGAGAAGGCCGATCAACGCAAGTCCACGGAATGTGAACGTGGAGGGAGAGACTAGCAGCCAATAGGAATGAAGGAGGTGATGTGTGGGAGAGCAGTGATTGTGTCCTTCCAATGGAAAAATTTAGTTAAGTTACTATTTACAATAATTTTGTCCGCATGTTGGAGCGAATCAAGAGAGCGGCCAAAGAGATTGAGCTTGGATTGGCGGAAGAGAACGGTGGACGAGCCTCGAGGAAGGGAACATGGATTCTACAGAGGTGAAAAGGAGGTCTTATGATTCGAACGGTCGATTAGACTGGTCGACTTGCAAGCTGGGGCTTGAGAGTAGGCCAGCCACTAGCTGTTTGAACGGCGTTGTGCAATACCGATCATGCCGCCCCCTATCTAATCACAGCCAGTGGTGGATCTAGACATTTTCAGGCCCGTTCAAAAAACTGTGAAATTGCCGCCCCTTCGAACATTATTTGCCGCCGCCGCTAACCAAATTTCGTCGCGGCGACAATGGATTGGCGGCGACTGTCGATCACTCGATTTTACGCCCCCCTCGACGTGCCACCAGCGTGCGGAGCACGCCTGCTTACGGCGGGTCTACTTGAGAGAAGCTGCCAAACTTTAAGTCTCGAATGGTGAAGATCAAACTGTGATATTTCCTTAGACTTTGATGTGTATACTAAGAGATGTTGAGAAGTGGCCACGTCTGTGAACGGCTGACAGTGTAAAGTGTGGTGAAAACTGCAATGGACATCATTACGGTAAAGATTACTTCGAATATTCAGTAAATTGTTTGCACTGATACTTGCTTCTCGAATAACCCAACTAACGCCCTGAGTGAGGAAATTCACCCTGATATAAGTATCTCTGCTCAATAAGGGGGCATCCATAACTTACGTTAGGTGAAATGGGAGGGGGGTCCGGCGAAATCTCACCAAGAGAGGGGGGGTGGTCTACGTAAATCTCACGTGAGGTTTTGTGAAAAAAATTTTGGACTGTGGAGCTAAAAAAAAAATCTACAAATTGCGCGAAAGTCGATTTTAGGGGGGTATTTCGTCTAAAAGTGGGATTGTGACCGGATTTTGGAGAGTGAGACCTAAAAAAAAAGGTCTCCAAAAGTTTCGAGGGCGATTTCTAGGGGGGGGGGGGGGTTCTCACGGAACAGAACTCACCAGAGGTGGGGGGGGGGGGCCGGCCAGATCTCACGAAATCTCACCAGAGGGGGGGGGGAGTCCGGAATCCGGAAAAACACCCCACATAATTTATGGGTGTCCCTTAACGATCCAAGTTTAGTCGCGTATATTTATCGAATCCAAAAATTAAGTTGAAGGCTACAATAATTGATATGATCTTTAACGAAGGGTATAACCATTGCGTGTCCTTGTCATTTTCTTAATGTGATTGTTAGTAATCGTGTAAAATCGTGTTCTGATACATTAAAATATTTCTTTGTTGTCACAGAATATTTTCTTTCATAATATAACGATCGCTTTGTTTTGCAAATTTTGATTGTTTATAATGTTTAAAAATAAATACATCTCATCTCTGTTGGTCATGCTGATTCATCAACAAAATTGACAGGTTATGACGCTTTTTAGTTTTACCTAGTTTGCAGAATTATTTCGAACAACTTTTTCATTCAGTAATTATTAATAGTGATTCATAATTAAAAATAATATAGGGAGTGCAAAAAAAATCTGGTACACTACGGTATGACGAGAGAAAGATGGCTCGTCACAAAAAATAATAATAAAAAACTTTTAGAAATATGATTACCTACGCGTGGGCAACTACGATTAATAATTTCTGCGAAATTTATATCCAGAGCATATGCTCCAACGGAATTAAATATTCGCTTTTGTAGCAGTTATTAACTCTTTATTGCAAATGTTTTTTTACTAACTAGAATGGCTTTAATTTATTGAAATTCCTACGATATGTTTTATATACATGATGGTGACTTTATTTGTGTCACTCATTACGGTATTTCGTGTACCGAGTGGTGTAACGGATAGCGTTCTGGCCTCGCATTCGGGAGGACGGCGGTTCGAATCCCCGTCCGGGCATCCAGATTTGGGTTTTCCATGGTTTCCCCAAATCACTCCAGGCGAATGCCGGGATGCTTCCTTCAAAAGGCCATGGCCGAATTCCTTCCCATTCCTTGCCCCCATCCTTTCCCGTCTCTAAAGACCACGTTGTTAAAAAGGGACGTTAAACTGTTACAAAAAAAAAAAAAAAATTCGTGTACCGAGATATTCTACATCAGCCTAAAAAGAGTTTTCATTGGATTCCACACGACTTCTACTAACATAAGATCAAGAGCATCCAACTAAGATCAACAGAGAAGTATCATAGTCTCTGATTCAGTCCTACCATTTGGCTCTTAATCGGAACTACACAATCTGTTCTTTCGAATCATTATTGCAGCTATATCAATCCTTATTTCAGGATGTAGGCTCTTTAAGCCTAATGAGCTATATATTATAATTTAATTCTACATAGTTTTGTTGTAGTTCTTTCCAGGCTAATCGATCTAGAGCCACCCTCTTCCAGTTCACGCCTGTAACTCGACGTATATCCTTATCCCAGCGATCCGGGTGTCTTCCTGTTGCTCTTTTCAGGTTTCTTGGTATCCAATCCAGTACTGCCGCAGTCCATCTTTCATCTCTTTTGCGAGCAATATGACCGGCCCATTGCCATTTTTGGGTCATGACTCTTTTTAAGATGTCTGTCACTTTAGTTATTGAACGAATATGCACGGCCCTTTTCCTGTCTCTTCTTGTAAACCCCCGGATCATTAGCTATACCAAAATCTTGCGGCCATTGGTGGTAGAGATCAGCTTTCCAGTTGGTCACCGGATGGAAGGCGACAGTCATCCTTTGAGCCCCCACACGCGCTAAGTTCTGTAATTGGCTCCACACCATCCACTCTTTGATATCCTGGTAGTCTTGGATCGTCTAGAGTACACGCAATATGAACGTACAACTTCTCCCTCGAGGATACCCCACTTTCCTAAGCGGTTTCATAATGCACCTAGAATTGTATCTCACGACTACGAGAACTGTCTTCTATTCAGAAGTAGCGAGTTGAGGGCCGCCATTCCGCTGGATTATGAGTGCGGAATTGGAACAATCTCCGAGAATCAACCAGACTGTGGACCGAGTGTGGTGGGTGAGCGGTAACGCTCTGGCCTTTCATTCGGGAGGACGCGTTTTCGAATCCCCGCATTCAGGCATCCACATTTGGGTTTTCCACGGTTTCCCCAAATCACTCCAAGAGAATGTCGTGATGCCTTCTTCAAACGGTCTTGGCCGAATTGCTTCCCGTTCCTTGTTCCTTGTCTTAGTCGTTTCCCGCCTCTAATGAGCTCGACGTCGACGAGGCGTAAAGCCATATGCCCAAAAAAAAAAAAAAAAAAAAAAAGATAGCAGACTGTGAAACAAGTTATGTTCTCTTGAGTAACCGCGCGCGACTTCGAACTCCCAACATCACAAGCCGAACACTGACAGGCCACCGAATCATGGTCAATAGGAGTTGTTACTACAGTTTCGTTTCTGTCCCATCTGTTGCAACTTCTTATGGAAGTTTCAAGCTCTCTGACTATAATTAACAAAGTTGCAAGATTTATTAGATCGGTCACCTCTATCTGTAAACAGCACAGTCCCATAACATAACCAGCATCTTCATTAAGAGAAAACGTTAAAAACAAATTTCCTGAACTACTCAATCACCCGCTAGTACTAACAGCAAAGTAATCTCATTCACTTGAAACCAAATGAATTCAAAACAAAATGCCAATAGGATCAGTTAGTGAAAATTATAATGGCTGATTGCTAATAAATAATTAATAGATCTGCTGCTACTCGACTACAACTGTAAAGTGCTCTATTTACATACTAGCCCCAAAGCCCGTCAAAAATGACAGGTTTAACGGAGTGTTATGGTAATTTATTTCTCTGCAGTTGCTTAACTAAATAGAATTGTTATAAAATAAAGCTCATTGTAATTTATCATCCCTTGTGCAGTAGCAAAATTCTTCAGTTGTTAACTTGGTTCAGGTTGCATTTCAGCCTAACCACAATCTTCGCTAATATTGCTGATAGAAAAGCAAAGCTTCAATCACGTGTGGATTAATACATACCCTGTGTTGCATGTCAGTGTCATCATGCATCGTGATATAAACTTGATCCCAAATCTATACAGGTTCTGACACCTTTCTTTCTTAATACCTGTGATGAAGATCGATATTTTAATGGCTGACACAGCTTACATCGGCTGAAATAATGACCCCAATGAGAAGAAAGGATGCTAAAAATAACTCTTAAGAACTTACGTTATACCACATAATATTTAATTGTGGTTTCGGCCACATATATCGCAATCAATTTGGTACTTCTTTCATTTGAACTATGTAATGATTTCAGTAAAAAAAAAATGATAATTAATATGCCAATTTAAACTCAATACATACTTTTCTTTCAGTGTTCTGACAATTCATGTCTTAGCAATTGCTTAACTAAATAGAATTGTGATCAAATAAGATTCAGTGTAATTGCTCATGCCTTGCGCTGTAGCAAAAGGTTTCAGTTTCCACCCGGGTCCAGGTTGCATTTCAACCTAACCACATACTACAATAAACTTGCCGCCAGGAGAACAATACTTCAATCTCACGCATATTAATACATGAACAGAATCACATTTTAGTGGCAATAATGCATCGCAATATAAATTTGATCAAAAATCTTCAAGGGTTTTCATACATTTATTTTTTATTATCCGTGATTCAGACCGATATTAAAACGTTTGGATAGCTGAGACAGTTGCTGAAATAATAGGCTCAGTAATATTACACAATGAAAGCAAATGAAATTAAAATAAATCTTATTAACTTACATTATATGACGTAATGTTTGTTTTAAATGTAGTGTAGGATGCACAGATCGGGATCAGTGTGCAACTATTTCTGTTCAAACGAATTAATAATTTCAATAATAGGACACAGTTTAAATTATTTTGAAAAAAAAATTATTCATGCCCTCTGCTGTAATATCAAATGACAGTTGTAATTCTGACCCATGCTAAGTAACAATCTAACCAAAACTATTACTACACTGATGCTCGAAACACAAAGGTTTTACCTTATATATCTATGGACAAAGAATTTAAGGAATAGCTCTATATATCAAAAGAATATTACATAAATATAAGCATCTAATGATTGATGTGTCGATTTTAATGCAATACATACTTTTATTTCAGTGTTCAGTCAGTTAATTTATTTGTGGATGCTTGGAAATGTTATTTAATAACGCACATAACCAAGAATAATGGCGTAAAGTGTGACGTCATTGCACGACGTCATAAAGTGACAGACATCATCATAGCTGACACAGTTGCATATTATATTATTAGATTAAATGAAACAAGATCAAGGATACAATGAAAGTTAACTCTTACATTACAGATAAACTAAATACTTAGAAAGTTTACATCACATTCATAGACTAATAGAGTATAACTGCTATGTCAAAGGGAGGCACGCCTAAATCAGAAACATGCCTTATCCAGACAATGGTAAATTGCCACATATGAATTAACTCTGTTCCTACGTTGGCAGTATCTTATCGATTCAACCTTTCTTCCACATGAATGATTCAGAGAATGGCACAGATACTTGTATACAAATCGAGCAGCATGACCGAATAATTTTTCTGGTGTAAACCTTTTGTTAGAAGAAGGGTGTGAAGAGCAGTGAGTGGGAGACTGCAAGGAACTAACTGCGGTAGGGTTCGCTGAGAATATGCATTAGAGAATGGAGGGGGGAGGGGATACCCAGCCCAAGTGATAACTGCTCACCCAGCAAGCTTGATATTCAGGAAGATAATATACACCAAATATAAAACAGCAACTCCAGAAATAAAAACCTTTCTTATAAGAAATTAAAAAAGGCAGGTAATGTAAATAAAACTAAAGCTTCTTTTGTAATGGAGTAAAGAAAGAGAAGTTGAGTAGAGGCAGATATCTACAAAATAACTGCCAACTCTAAATGTAACCGATTTATGTATATATATTATGCTGCAACTGAACATCTTCAGATATGTATTTATTTATTTAGTATGCAATAGTTTATATGTAAACTGACAACTTTCCGCATCCCACAGAGCTAGTATCTTCTATTGGGATCCATGGAAAATTATTGTATTGTATTTATTGCATTGTAATAGTGTAGACAACAGGTGAAGGAATCCAGCTTTCCATACACTAATGGACCTTCTGGAACTCCATTTTATTAAAGTATATTTTACTACAGGTAAGCATTTTAATCTTCTTAATTCTTCATCACAGTAGTACAACAGACTTCAGTTTTCATGCAGTAAAACATATTGCACACTGTAAATTCTGTCATGATAAGTACAAGAAGTCACAATTTCTTGCTATCAATTTCTTTTTACTGTAAAGTCATGTCTATCATCTGAATATATGTACTAACAGTATAAGTCAGTGCTGAATATTTTTTCCTAACAATTCAACATTGAACCTATTAGTATAAATCTATTCGCATTTTATTCGGTCTGTAAAAGGAGTACAATTCAAGTTATACAATGATAATGACTTATACTCCTCGTACTTATCACGATAGAATTAAGCTAAATCACTCAAAGAATAGGAGTGGAAAAATGTTCTCTTATTCACTGGAGGATTTTTAAATAAGAATGTACTTAAGAATATTAGAAAACTCTGTAGTATGGTGTCAAACATGGAATGAAGAGGTCTTTTTGAATCTCAGTCACAGACAGAACCTTATCAGTTAATTTTCCTGATCATCCATGCTACAGATTGTTTTACATATATGAAGTGTGGTATGAATGCTGCTGTGAATTATCCTTGTCCTTTTTACATTTCATTATCTATACTTTCAATAATTAGTTTTGTAAAGATGAAATATTAGACTGGACATTCAAACAATCTGGCCCTCAGCCACTGTTAGTTTCCTGAAATAGTCATATGGAGGCACACATACATCAGCTGGTTGTTGGCAACCATTGTAAGCATTGGTGTCACCCAATTTGTGTGTATTGCTTGATTTCTCTCAGAAGTCCCAGTGTTACATTGTATTCATAATGAAGTCATTATAAATAAAGGAATTGAAGGTTATAATTGAGAAAACCATTATGAAACTACCATGTCAATCCAAATATTAAGAAATAAGTAAATTTTTGAACTTCGGTGAAGGTATAACCCATTTGACAACCATTCCACTGAAATTATTTTGCTCTAATTGTGAAGTAAATGTACATGATTATCAGTTACATTTCAATACATAGATCACATTCCATATTAAGCTGTAAAACGAGCTGCCAGCTGACTATTCTTCAGCCTTGGAATATATAATTGGAATGATGATAATCCCTGTTTAAATATTTGATCGATAGATGTCTTTATCTAATCTGCCAGTAACATCTTTTTGGATCACTATTGTTGTAGTTCCTTGGATAACTAATCCAGAATTTATCAAATTGTTGTATTAAAAACAGATTGTATTACATGTAATCAGTTTTACACATGTTTATATCCATTCCTTCAGTCCCTATATTCGTTAAGTGTTAAACGGTTTGTAAATGAAGTATTTTATTCATTTGGCCTCAAGTGTTCAACTATTGCCAGTAACAAGAAAAACTGAACAATTTAAGTTTTGGAACCTTAATCCTCTTCAAAGTAGTCTTCTTAAGTGTGCATTCACTACTAAAAATCACCATTTTTTAAATGATCTCCGAATTGAATTTCGGGAATACAGTAAATCTGTCCATTTTGTTCCATACGATGTCTCCTAGTGACAAATCATGTCCCTTCTAGAAGATTTTCAGCATGTCGAATATCCAAAAATGCCAAGTTGTCAGCCAGTGCAGAAAGGTAGAGCCTGATGAACTATATTGTGGTGATATTTAGATGCAACTATAGTGTCTGAATCACGTAATTAATAACAGTGGAAATAATAAAATTAATCATGTGTATACAGAACAAGGTATCAAGTGTTGAGGATTGTCTGGGAAGGCAGCAACTTTGGATAGCGAGCCAGCTATGCAGCTAAACACACAACACCACTGTTTCTGTCCACAATAGAAATAGGCTCGAATATTGGGCACGAGATGTTTTCACATGCATCATGTTTGAGGAAAAAGAGAAAGATCACATGACACACAGATACAGCAAAACAAATTAAGATTTCTATGGATAGATTCCGTAAGTTTTGTTTTGTGGCCACGAGTCATTGTATGAGAAGGTTTTGATTTTGGTGCAAAGAAGAAACCAAGGTTTCACTATAATGGGAATCCATTCACAGAAACCAGCAGAGCAAGGATAAATGACTGGTCAGTAAAATTTGAGGACTAGAATCAGTCTACAGAGTGATAATAAAATGCTAAGTTACTAAAATTATTACATACTTTATTCACATGTATAGCCAATCACTGAGGGGGTCCTGTGGTGGACTCAGATTCCTGTCGAAGGATGGTCAGATCTGGTCGCTGGAGATGAACCAGCAGAAGATACAAGGAAAGATTCGGTGACTTGGTTGGAGAGAGAGAGAGAGAGAGAGAGAGAGAGAGAGAGAGAGAGAGAGAGAGAGAGAGAGAGAGAGTGTGTGTGTGTTTTATGGAAGGATGGCATGGCTACATTGCAGCTAGTGTGCCATAAATCGACAGAATTGGAAATGCACCAAACTTAATGCCGAGCTCTTGCTGTTCTATCTTAAATGTTCCTGTAGTCAACACTAACACAATAATAATAAAAAAAAAAACTATCATTTCTATGAGATGATGTAACCTAGAATATATTTTCAAACAAACACTCGTATCATGAAAGTAATTGATAGCATTTTTGTAATTTCTGTTCAGAAAATCCTTCCAAATTTCTTGGAGTTCTGTGAACTATTTTTTTTAATGTAATGAAATAATTTGATATTCTTAAATAAAGTGAGACTGTTTTACATTAAATTCGCTTAGTAATTCATCTGAAATTATCCCACCAAGCATGCCTCAAAATGTCAAGAAATTTTGTAATGATAATTCTTTTAATGTATAACTACCTAAGTAATAACATTAGAAACGGTGACAAATCTACGATTACTTCCGAGTCGGGACAAAAATTACACAGGTACAGAAGTATTGACAACTTTCTGCAGGATTTTAACTAAAAATAAAATAAACAAAAAACAACAATGATTACATCTTTTTTTGGAGAAGACAAAAGATAATTTGAATCAGATGTGTGGAATAAG
>JARYHS010009186.1:223970326-223986523 GCA_031002005.1 Vandiemenella viatica | reverse complement strand
TTGATTGGCCACTGCTGCAAATTAAAGTAAATTCGATACAATACATTCATTTTCCATTGATCCCAATATAAGAGACTGGCTCTGTGGGATGTGGAAAGTTGTCAATTTACAGATAAACAGTTGCATAACAAAATAATAAGTACACCACTAGATGTACAGTCATAGTATACATGGTACATTAAACACTTCCATTACAAAATAATACATATAGGACTAACAGAAGATGTACAGTCATAGCATATATGGTACATTAAAAAAATTCCATAACAAACTAAATACATACACCACGAGATGTACAGTCATAGCATACATGGTAAATTAATTATGTGAACTATATTTACACAAGATACTGGCAGTTATTTTGGGTCTACTGGAGATCGCGATTCCGCTACAACCTTTGGAATACTGATGTAGTCAATCGCAAGACGTATTATTATCAAGCAGTAATTCCGTTGTAATACAGCCTGGACCATTATTTTCAAGCACAAATTATGTTGTAATACAGCCTGGACCAGTATGAAACCGTTAAATGTACTTAGGGAATAATTTATAGTGGAGACTTGCATTTGACCACTGCAGTATTATGATAACAACTCCGCCTGGCGGAATCGCGATCTCCAGTAATCCCGTTATTTTTTAGATACCTTAGAAATAAATTCTTCGTCAGAGTAGAAGGAGTTGTCAATTAAAAATCCTTTCAATTTTTTCCTGAATTTATTCTTATCATCTACTAGACATTTAGTATGTGTTGGGAGCATATTGAAGATATGTATCCCTGAATATCGGTCCCCTTTTTGAACAAATGACAGTGACTTGTAAGTCTTGTGAAGATCATTTTTACTTCTTGTGCCATAATTGTGTATTTTACTATTTGTTTCAAACAAAGTATAATTTGTGACTACAAAGGACATTAATGTGGTATATATACTCAGATGCTAATGTTAAAATCCCTAACTTCTTGAACAGCTCTCTACATGTAGTTCTATTGCTAACCCACACATAATTCTTATTACACGCTTTTGGGCTCTGAACACTTTGTCTCTATGGGTAGAATTGCTCCAGAATATTATTCCATATGAAAATAGGGAGTTAAAATAAGCAAAATAAACTAGCTGCCTCATACGGAGATTTCCTAAAGCTGAAATTGTACGAATTGCAAACGTGGCTGCACCCAATCGCTTTAGTAAGTCAGAAACATGTACTTTCCAATTTAAATTATGATCAATATACAAACCTAGAAATTTCACACTCTCAAACTTACATAATGCACATTTAGGCAAATTACAGTAATTAATACTACAAGCTCAATTTAACAAGCTCTTACCTGTGGCTGGCTAATCTTGGAAACAAGCTCCCTGGATTCGTCACACAAGTGATAATGTTCTAAGTTGTAGCTTACTGCAGTAACATGTTTAGATGTTACAGACCACCCAGATCCCGTTGGACATAGATGGCACATAGCCTGATAAATTTCTCTGGATTCTCTACTGAGCACCATTTTCACCCTATAATCCATATTATTTGCAGTTGCAAGCCGAACACAAAGCTTCAATGAAGATAATCTCATTCGGCACACATCTCATTAAACCCTTCTTCGGGAAATTAGTTCACTGCCTCCGGAAGCACTACCTCAAATTGAAATAATGTTTTATTGAGGTTTGGGAGTTGTTCTATCCTCTGTAACCTGTAAATGCAACGCAAAACTTAAAAACAAAAACAGGAATAAAAGACTTTGGCCTAAAATCAGACATTTATAGATTTTTAAAAATGATTTCAAGCGGTTCAAGAAGCGAATAGAGAAAAACCGACAAGAGGGCTAAGCCATATTTCAAACAAATTTCTACATTTTACATACGTTTAACGGCTTCACATATAGATTTTATGAAATAATATGCATTTTGGAACGTGTGTAGTAAATTATTCGCTTTGATCTTGTGAATTGTCACCTGCTAATCAGTTCTTGTTTCGTGCACTTCCACAGATTACGTGCTCCGTCTTGAAGGAGTAACTCTTTCAACGTTAAATTCTTATAACCGCACTCCATCACACACAAAAACAGAGACAATGAAAACAAACACATAATGTAATGGCGCTGCAACTCAGTAGCATGCTCAATACCAAACAGAGACAATACCAAAGGAGTTACACGTATCGTCATTGCTACGTCACTTCCGCGTGGCGAGGGAGTGGGAGGCGCGTGGCGAGGGAGTGGGAGGATTCTCGCACGGCATGGGTGTACCCACAGACGCTTCAGTACTGCTGAGTAGTGTTTTCCTCTTAGTAGCTGCGTCCGGGACCAGTCTTCATTCTAACTGAGGTATGCCTTCCTAGAGACTAGTGGGATGAAATCCCTCCAAGGTAGCTGAATGCCTGCAAAGTGCCCTTCATTAATGCTCTGTTTCGCTAGCTGGTCGACGATTTCATTGTGCATTATTCCTATATGACCTTTAATCCAGAGAAAATGTACTTGTATGCCAACTGAAGAAGCTTCTGAAGCTAATCTTATTATTTCATACAGGTATTGATGCATTTTGTTACTCCATTCTGGGTTCTGTAATTTCTGGAGAGCGCTCTTAGCGTCAGTAAGTAATAAGATCCTTGGAAAGTGCTTGTCTAGCCCGTACTTGATAGCTGCGCACATGGCTATAGTTTCCGCTGTGTAAATTGACGTCTCTGCAGGTAGTAATGTTTGTCCGTACTCGTTAGTATGTGGGCAATAATAAGCGTATCCTGCACCTTCCGTAGTTTTAGAGCCGTCGCTGTAAATATGGATGTAGTTGGGCCAAGTTTTGTTCAAGAAGTGTGAAATTGCTGTATTGATGTTGTTACTCCGGATGATATTTTCTGGTAGATAATATATTTGTAGTTTCAGGAACTGAAATTCGTATGGATACAGGGAGCCTGGAATAATGCGGCTTTTTAATACGAGTGGTTTAATCTTTTCATATTCCTTGTATCCTTTTGATAGTAGAGGCACTCTTTTCGCTGGTGGTGGTCCGTTCATTGTGAGTATTCTGTTCATTACTGACAGCTTCTTTAGTAAAGGATGTTCCTTTATAGCAAAGATGCGAATGAGGTATTTATTTGTAAGAAGTTCCCGGCGTATAGATTGGGGCATTTCCGTTGCTTCTATCAGAAGAGCATTGGTAGGACTAGACCTCATTGCTCCTAGGCATAATCTTATGGCCCTATGTTGAGCCCTGTCCAGTTTTTCCAAGACGTATTTTGGCGCGTTTCCGAACAGGGTGCTTCCATAATCTATTACTGGACGGATTAAGGATCGGTACAAGATTAGTAGAGTAGAAGGATCTGCTCCCCACCATGTTCCTGTGATGGATCGGAGTATGTTCAGCGCTTTTCCAACCTTCTGTAATATATAGTTTATATGGCGGCTCCATGTTAGTTTGCTGTCCAGATATAGGCCCAGAAGTTTAACCGACGCTTCTATTGGGAAGGTATATGGTCCCAGCCGTATGGTGCGTTCTCCGAATGTGCAGCGCTTCCTTGTGAACACCACGACAGTTGATTTAGGTGCTGAGAGTGTAAGTCCACACTCAGATGTCCATACAGATAAAGTTATTGCAGCATCCGATAGCCATTGATAGGTTAAATACAAGGAGGGAGACATGGTATATATGCAGATGTCATCAGCGTACTGTAATACTTTTATATGCGTGCTAAAGATTTTTTCCAGATTGGCGGTATATATGGCATATAATAGCGGACTGAGGATTGATCCTTGGGGTAGGCCCTTCGATAGTGTTCTAGGTCCAAAAAAGGTATTATCTTGCTTTCGTATATATATGGTACGTTGACGAACCAGATTGTAGATATTTTGGCAGTACTGCGCTGGGATGCCAATTTCTTTTAGCTTATTGAGCAGTACTGTTGGCACCACATTGTCATAGGCTCCTGAAATATCTATGATCATGATAGGCATCTCATGGAGGAAGGAAATATATGGAGACGACGCAAGAGACCTTCACCACGCATTGAAGTGAAGCAGGGCGGAGGAGGAGTGGGGGGGCCTGGCCGGAGTGGAGAGGGCATGGCCGCTTCCATACAGACACGGGGAACATATACAAAAACCTCAAGGGGACTCTAGGATAAAGGTGACGCCGATATCTGGTGATGGATTATTATGTAACTCGATATGACAAATAAAAAATGAAGAAAATTTTTTTTGATATTCTGCTTAGTTTTCGAGATATTCTGTCCCAAATGTGAAATGGTTTTGGTTGAAATTCAGAAGAAAAAAATGGTTAAAGTCAAATTTGATGATGGATTCTTATTTAAAAAGACGAGACAAATGAAAAATAAAGAATAAAATTTTTCGATATCTCACCTAGTTCTAGAGATATACTGTATCAAAAGTGAGGTTTCTTGAGTTGAAATGGAGAAGAAAAATTTCGCAAAAGTCAAATTTAATGATCGATTCTTATGTAACACGACGAGACAAATCGAAAATAAAGAATAAAATTTTTCGATATCTTGCTTAGTTTTCGGGATATACTGGGAACATCGTAATGTTTGAAGCGCAATCCCGCTGCTGCCGCCATGCGGGAGAGTTTAGAGCCTGCTTCACCGGTTTAACGTCACTTCTCCTTCATATATTTCCTTCCTCCAAGAGGCATCTATGGGGGAAAAAAATCATAAATAAAATCTTTGATTTCTTCTGGGAGTGACCATGGAGGAAGGAAATATATTTCTTTCCTCAATGTACATAAATTACTCTTTGTATGTTAACATTTGTAAACGTGTAATTAATAATCATTAATCAGAACGAATATAGTGCAATAACAGGGTGGCCACAGACCTGGAAAACCTGGAAAATATGGAATTATCAGGGAATTTAAAGCCACCTTGAAATATCATGGAAAAATCAGGGAATACAAGTAATTTAAAAAATTATCAGGGAATTTTAATTGCAACAACCCAAAATTTGATAATTTTTTGATAATTTATTTTAATATTGAACTTTTGCATTAAATAATTCAACTTTTTTTTTTTTTTTTTTTACATAAAAAAGCCAACAAATACCGCATTTACACTAGCAACTTGCATCTCGTCTTGCACCTCATCGAGATACGACAACGAGATGTTCGTGCGCGAGCGCTAACATGAACTCTCTCTGGAACTCAGCATTTGAAATTATATTTTTTTAAAAAAAGGTGGATGACATCTAAATCATGTAAACTCAGAAGTTATATTTTTTTACTGAATAAAACAGCAATCGTAGAGGAGTAAGTATATAAAGATGTTTTTATGTTTCACTAAACAGTTTCACAATTTCAAGCAAAGTATGAAACAGATGTTCAAAAAAATTGAATTTGAAGAGAGTCTTCAAAGTCCTGTAGAATGTCACAAGCTGGTTTTGAACTTCTTCTGAGAAAAATTGAACATTTAATATCAAAACAAAAGCCTAGATTCAATATACCAATGCCAGCAAAAATGTGAATTATATGGCTTTATAACTTTTTTGTATTAATGATATAAGGCGAATTAAAGCAGGAACAAAATAATACGTAAGATCCTAAATAGGTAGGATTTATAAAGTATTGTCATTCAGAGCTCTTTCAAATGCTGAATCGATGTGACAGTATAAACATCGTGCTCGTGCCTTTGACTTGCTCCAAATAAACCGCTGCCAAGGTGAGCAGCATAGGCAAGCAACCACACAAAGTGAACCTGAACCAAAACGATTGCATGGTTTATACAAACTCGTGTTCATGCTATCTTGCGTAGACTCGCGGAAACTTACGCGAAAGTGTTAACTCGGCAACAGAAGAAATTGAAAATTGAACAAAAAAAGCTACAATAACTGAACCAGAAGATTTGAAAAGAAAAGTGTAGCAAATGAAAAAAGGCATAAAAAAGCTAAGCTGTTGACTGAGTCAAGTTACTGATGAACAATTTAAAAATCTTCAATTATTTTATCCACCAAATATTGAAAGATTACTAATTTGTTCTGGTTCATATTAGTCATTTGACCTATCTTATTTTTGTGCTACTCATTTTTTATTATGCTTCATAAGATTACTAAATTAGTTATAAAATTTTCAAATAAATATTCTTAAACATGTTTATTTTTCTAATTTTTTGAGTTTTATACCAGATTTAATTATTTAGAATCAAAATAGAATTTAAACTTTAAATATCTTAACCATGCAAATCCCTAAATCAGGGAAAAATATGTAAAATTTCTCTGGAAAACCTGGAAATATCAGGGAATTTTTAAATCATTATCTTGTGGCCACCCTGAATAAGCTATGTAAGTGGCGGGAACAGGTGGCTAAATGAGGCTCTCCCATGGTTTTGACCACTTTTGTATTTGAAACCCTCATCATCTGTCACCAATTCAGATGGATTGGACATGTTCTGTTAATGAGTAACAGCAGTCTCGTCAATTTTTATATAGTGAGCTCAGCACTGCCAAAAGTGGTGCGTCTCTGAAGCTCTAGATTCACTGAAGAAAGACAGAATGGTGACAGTAGGAGGTGCGGGGAATATTACTGATAGTATAGAGGGTGAGCCGAGGAAAGTGGTGAAGGAGACGCAGCATAGCGGGGTTAGGCCGGCATTACACTGTAAAAGTTCTTTGTCAAAGGTCTCTGATGAAAGATATTTTGTAAAATATTTTACAGTGTAATGGTACATATTTTATAAAAGTTTTTTTTATATAAAATGTAATACGTTGCCATTACATTTTATAAAAGATTTTAATGTAAACAAAGAAAACGGCGTAAGCAAAGTTACCGTAATTTGTTAGGACTGCCGAATCGATTAAAATCTTATAGACATCCAATAGTACATATCGTTAATTTCGGCGGTAATAATTCTCATATAAAATTTTTTGAAAATATTGTAGTAAGAATTTATTGGACCTAAGCTGCAGCTTCGACCATAATTTTTATAATATATAACGTCTTCACATTGCAGCTCTTACATTACAATACAATTCAATACATTCCTTTTCCATTGATCCCAATATAAGAGACTGGCACTGAGGGATGTGGAAAGTTGTTAATTTACAGATAAACAGTTGCAGAACAAAATAATAAGTACACCAGTAGATGTACAGTCATAGCATACATGGCACATTAAACAATTACATAACAAAATAATACACACACCAGATTATGTACGGTCATGGTACATTAAAAAATTCCATAACAAAACAATACCTACACCACAAGATGTTCAGTCATACGAGGCATACATGGTACCGTAAACAATTGCATAACAAAATAAATACATACACCAGGAGATGTACAGTCATAGCATACATGGTAAATTAATTGTGTAAACTACATTTCCACAAGCTACTGGCAGTTATTTTTTAGATACCTTAGAAATAAATTCTTAGACAGAGTAGGAGTTGTCAGTTAAAAATTCCTTTAATTTTTTCTTGAATTTATTCTTATCATCTGCTAGATATTTAATATGTGTTGGGAGCTTATTGAAGATATGTATCCCTGAATATCGGACCCCTTTTTGAACAAATGACAATGACTTGTAATCCTTGTGAAGATCATTGTTACTTCTAGTGCCATAATTGTGTGTTTTACTATTTGTTTCAAACAAAGTATAATTTGTGACAACAAAGGACATTAATGTGTATATATACTCAGATGCTAATTTCAACTTCTTGAACAGCTCTCTACATGAAGTTCTATTGCTAACCCCACACATAATTCTTATTACACGCTTTTGGGCTCTGAACACTTTGCTCTCTATGGGTAGAAATGCCCCAAAATATTATTTCACATGACAATAAGAATTGAAAATAAGCAGAATAAACTATCTGCCTCATACGAAGATCACCTATAGCTATAATTGTACGAATTGCAAATGTGGCTGCACCCAATCGCTTTAATAAGTCGAAACATGTACTTTTCAATTTAAATTGTGATCAATATACAAACCTAGAAATTCCACACTCTCTACCTCTTGAATGGACTGGCCTGCAAATTTTATGTCTATATCTGGTGTTAATCTGTATGATGTACTGAATTGCATATACTGAGTTTTATCAAAGTTTAAGGACAAGCCATTAGCTGTAAACCATTTATTAATCAGTTCAAGGACATAATTTTAAATATATTCTGTAGATAAATCTGGAGTATTTTTAATTCATATGTTTGTGTCATCTGAAATTTGGAAAATTTTTGAATTTTTAGATAAAACACAGGGTAGATCATTTACATATATTAAAAACAATAGTGGCCCTGAGGTACTACACATCTGATTAATTTCCACTCAGAAAACAGTGGACCTCTTAAGGCAGCCTTAAAATTCTCCATCGATACTTTCTGTTTTCTATTCAGAAGGTAAGAACTAAGCCATTTATTAACAATGCCATCTATACCATAATACTTTAGTTTCTTTATCCGAATTGTATGAGCTACACAGCTGTCTCGTCCAGCAAATGCTACGAAGTTTCGTCGAGTAGCGTGTCGAATATTCTCCTCCCTTTCAGCCGAGCTTGTTGGTGTTCTCTCAAACTGGTTGTTATTCCACATTCCAATTCTAAGTGCTCCGGCGTACTCTCTTCACCACATTCGCACCTGCTTGAGTCTACAATATTTCGATTTTGGAGCATGCTATTGTATGGCCCATGACCTGTAATATAGTGTACCAGTCCGGGAGAGGGTTGAAGGTACTTCAACCTTAACCTCTCCTCTACAGATGGAAACAAATCATATGTTCTTCCACCTGCTTCACTGTTGTTTCATTCTAGTTGCCATTACGCAAATAGGAGCGTCCGAATGTGCATTTCAGATGTTGCTTCGCTGACTACAGTCTTATTGTATGGACTGGAACAGTGAATTTTCGTTGGCCGATATTAATTATTTTATTCATGACAGCCACTGCTCGTGCTACTATCTTCTCTAAATGGACTTCGAAGTTTAAACGTTCACCTGATTGGCTGTTTGACTATTTTTTTTGAAATGGTGTTAAATAGTTTATTGATGCACGTTATTTACCGGTTACCATTATTTTTTGACAAAAGTACTTATTTTACGTAAAATTCAACGTTAAAATTTAGAGTATTTGAAAACCCGCCAAAACGCTCCTTTGCTGCCTGGCGCGGGCTAACGACACTCGTGACGTCACATGCCAGCAGGCACTCACTCTACGTAAGTAACGTTTGGTTTGTTTCTCTGAATTTGTGCATAAATTGTTGGAAATATGATTTATAAATAGTGTGTAGTGAATCAATCTACAACAACAACAATAAAAACTCTCCAAATAAACATAAGTTTTCCCGCATTAGCTGAAATAGCAAAAAAAGTCGCTGCAACTTGCTCATAGAAACCCAGACGACATTGCGACTAAGTCGCATATCATTTGCTGTAAATATAATATGCACCATAATTTCTTTGAGATAATGTAGTACGCTGTTTAAGGCGAGTAGCAGTAAAGTTAGGGTTCTTAGGTTCGATCGTCGCTTTGGAATATGTTTTGTTATTTGTGAGCGTTTTCTTTAGATACTAGTTGCTTTTGGTATCAATGCATATTCTTTTTATAAAATCCACCAAAACATTAATTTTTTTCCGAATGTTTCACAAATTTTTGGATAGCAAGAGTATTATAAAATTAGAGATATAACCAAAAAAGACTTCAAAACTAAAACTGGACGTTACTTGTACACCAATAGAAAGTTAAAAAAAAAAATTACTTGCGTATTAAAAGTAACAAAAAGTATTCTTAGCGTTCCGGAATTGTTGCGAGATTAACATGCAATGTTATTGTTAAAATGAATCCTATTGTTGACCGCCGAGTCCTTGGGTTTTGTTGTAATGATGACGTATCTCTGGTATGTTTCAAAATTAAAAGCAGGAGGTTATCCTTTTATAAAAGTTTTCTTGTATGACAGCAATTTATGTTCCCAACGTTTGCATGACGTTTTATGACTTCTTCTAATAAAAACATGATTCTGTAAAGCAACAAACGGCAAACCGAAACAAAAAAAATGTAAACACGAAAAAAATATTATCGTAATCAAGGTTCGAATATAGGATCTTCAAGTTCATACAGCACTATGCAGCTACCTGGACATCATGGCATCGTTACTTTTCTTCTCGTTAAAGGTGAACACTTAAACATCACATTTTCTATGTGCGGTGAAGTGAACGCGGTCGGTAAATAAATAAACAATTAATTCAGTTTTGTTGGAAAAAAAAAATATCATTTATGTATAATTATTTATCAGCAGTTAAGAAATATTGTCCATAGCATCCAGTTATTTAACTGTTGTGCTTACCTTATACTACACTTGTATTTTTCTCGTAAATATCACCTACAACAACTAATTTATTTTAAAATTTTAGTCATTCTTATGAAGGATTTCTGTTAATAACTTTCGGTATTCCACGGTAGGCTTCAACAAATTGTTCTTCGTTTTATATTCAACATAAAATCTCATTAGTAACAAGAGATAACCAGCAACAAATAGTTGAAAACTTGGATAGCGGGAAACACTCCATACGCAGCCGCAGCGCCTACCGGCAGGTGACGTCACTAAAGCGATCTTCAGTCCCAGAGCGTTTTCTGTCACGTGAAAAGAGCCAAGAAAAAATTGAATTTTATTTCGTTTTTTTTAATTAAAAACAAACCATTTTTCTTTTCAAATTTAACAAAAATAGCTTCCTTTAGCATTAATCGACGCGAATGACTACAATTTGTAATATATTTTGAATACAGTTAAATTGCCTATTGAATGCCTACGTACCTGCCCACTGGGTTTCTACGAACTGATATACCGTCGATTCTTATAGTACGTTTTCGAGTTAGCTTGCCCTTGAGCAATATGAATGATGTTTTATATGGTGCTAAACTCAGCTTGACTTTACTGCTCCATTGGCTGAGGCAATTAAGTACTAGATTACTATTGTACTCAATTTCTACTATTGTAGCTCCTTCCACGAGAAGCAAAAGATCTTCAACAAAAGCAATTTGACCTAGAAGTTCAAGTATTTTTTGTAATAGTTCGACCACTGGTTCCATCCCTATATCCAAGAATATGGGACAGCAAACCGAACCTTGCGGGCATCCTTTAGTAAGGGTCTTCCTGATGAATGAGTTCTGGCATCTCAAGAAAGCAGTTCTAAATCTGCAATAGTCCCTGATGGTGTAGAATAATCTATCTTCTTGGACAAACGATCTCCCTCAGCCGTTCAAACAGGGCAGGCCACCATAAATTGTCGAATGCACCCGAGATGTCATTATCGTCTCTATTATTTAGAATTACCACCTCACTGTTTTTCCATATTCCTGGAGCTCTACCCTGATATAGGCATTCATTGAGGAGTCGGGGATTAATTTTATGATTAACTTATGGGGGACCTTAGCTGGAATTCCATCTGGACCGGCAGCCTTTCCTTTTTTCACTTAGTTTATTGCGGTTATTACTTCTTCTGGTGTAATATTACTTCCTTCCTTTTCATTCCAGCATGCCTGCCACATGTTTCTTTAGAGTGTAGCTTGTTTTCTGTTTTTTTTTCTTCTTCCGGCTTGTCATCCGATAGCAAAACTTTTAATAACTCCTCCGCTGAGTCTCTCCAATTCATGGTTAGTTGTCCATCTGTTCTCTATACTGTGGATAATACTGATTTTACCTGTAGCTATTTTCTAAGGAATAACCGGTGGATTGTTCATAAAATTATCCTTCACAAATGCTTCCCAGCATTTTCGTTTTGTCTCTCTCATGACATCTTTGAAAAACTGCCTCTTCTGCCGGTAGCACTCGATAAGGATACTTCCGTCTGCTACCAGCAGGCTTCGTTGATACATTGTTCGCGTTCTTCTCATGTTTAGTCATAGTTTCTGAAATTTTTTCTGTCCATATTTTGTCAGTGGTATCTAAAAAAATTTTTGTGGTAGAATCACCTGTTTTCATGGCCATTGGTATTTCAAATGTCAGCTATATTGCGTTTTTGTCTACATCGATGTGGTTTTCTGGCAGATCTGGTGGAGTAAACACATTTCTCAACTTTTTCCATTCAGCTTTCCTGATGTTGTATGATGTTTTAATACTTCCGTTGCCACTACTTTCTTCTATCTGCGTTCTTCCCAGTTGATAGACAATCAAATTGTGATCACTTTTTGTCATGTTGTCAAGCACTCTCCAACTCCAAAGCAGATTTCCCGCATGAATGTGCGCCAGCACTGTTACAGAATGTAGGAGGATTATGTGCTTGGTTTCTAATTTGCTTAACAGTTCTTCTAGAAGTTTCCCTCAACTGTAAGTCTTCTTGCTGTAACAGAGAGCAGACTTTGCACTAACGTCCGCTGCAATAACTAATGGATAATTTTCCGGAGCTGCATCTATCTGCCGTATTATATATTAAGTATTGGTAGATCACGTCACCGTAGTGAAATACATACTTACCATTATTATTTATTAGTCTTCCTCATGCTGCTCTTATCTCAGCACATATCGTGTGTTCATCAAATAACTGCCTAATTTTAGTAACTGTTATTTGTTTATTAAAAACGATTGCTGCTGCTATTGGGTTATTGTCCTCTGTGATTATTGGTGATGTTACAGGAATGTGCGGGATTTTGCCTTGCCAGGAATACGGCTCTTGGAGACAAATAATATCTGATCTCAATTCCTCAGCCACACTTTTGATTTTCTGGCGCTTCCCTTAGTATTCAGTTGAGTACAGGGCCGTAACTATAAACTTGGAGGCCCCGGGGCAAAACTTCATAGTGAGGCTCCTCAATATTTCTTTCTTTTTTATGCATGGGAGTTTTTTCCAGTTCGCCAAAAATTGGTTTCTATCTATTGTCCATGCAATGGTAACAAAACAAGCTACAAAAGGTTAACCAAGCCAAATGTTTAAGTATTTATTTAGTTTAAAAAATTAACAAATTATTAAAGGATTATTTTTATGAAACAAGTTTTGGAAATTAAATATTCAGAGCGTATGGTTGTAAAAAGAATAATGCGAATAACACAAAAACAAAATATTTACAAAAGTACAATTTCTAAAAAGAGTGTATTATGAAAAATTTATAAGATCACATATTAAAAATACTTGGTAAAATATTTGCTACACTGTTGTTAACATAAAAAAACTTAAAACGGTATTTTTAATAAGATTAAGCTATTTGAAAACTTTTAATTGATTATTTAAAACGTGACTTTTCTAAATAAAAGTTTAAGGTAGATTAAAAATATATTTACAATAGATATAAATTAATTCACTTAAAATGCATAGTTTGCTTAAAAGACAAGGAATCAGGAACTGATGCTTGGAAAGTAGTGTGGATTGAAAAGATTAAAGATTAGCTACATTTGATTGTTTCTTAAACATTTGTTTCGTAATTTTCAAAGAAACGAATTCATGTTACTTTATCAAAGTTAATATGTTGAGCTCCATCATTCTCAATTGAAAGCAAAGATAAGCTACTGAGTCTTTCTTGAGCCATTGTACTTCTAAAATAATTTTTGATCAATTTAAGCTTAGAAAAGGACCGTTCAGCCTCAGATACTGTCACAAGAAAAGTCAAATATATGATGCACGCTGTGCAAACATTTTCTTAGCTTGATGAAAGCGAATTGTGGTCGACTATTATATAATTAGCAATTTAATTTTTTCCAGTTTGTTTTGAAACGAATTTTTCACTGAACACAATTATGAAGGAAAGGCTGGACTCACATCATTTAGAAACTTATTAACGAAATCAACTGATTTTTGTGAATATCACTTGCATTGGCTAAAAAATCAGGTTTTATTACTTGATAAGTGTCTAGAACAGCTTTCATCCCTTCAAAAAGGTCATCAAGTTGAGTACAAAATGTGTCTACCATTGGATAGAACACAGTGATTCGGAAACAATATTTTGGGTCTATTAATCTCTCGTTTTCACTCAACTCATTAAAGTGTTTTTTCGCTTTCCTTAGTCTGTTCTGGTGAAATTCTTTGTTTATTCCCAATCGACTACAAACATCTGATGCATCAGAAAGAAGTTCTTCAAATTTTCCACGTATTTCGGTTATCCTTAACAATAAATTACCCAATCCTCTTATACAAAATGCTAATCTTGAGTCTGCGTACGTCGTCTATAGCTACTATTGCTATTGGCTAGAGAATGGTTACGTGCCAACCTTCACTCGCCAATCAACAGCCACCATTTTACATTCGTTCCATCATCTTGCTTTTCGTTTATTTACAACTAGTTGCAGAAATTCATATAAGGAAAAGGGGATTCAATATTTACGCTATTTTATCTCTATCAGTTACAAGGACTAGGTTAAACCATAACCTAGGAATTTTTTTGGCAGATCGTAAGAAACAATGAAGTTTAATTAAAAACTCGGAGAAACGTAATGCGAAATGTATTAGTCAAATAAATAACAGTTATCCGTTTTCGAAATTATAGTTATGCGGGTAAGGCTTTTCAACACGTCACAAAACCTGTGTTTCAGTGCATACATTGCCTCATGCCTACTAGCCCAGTGAGTTAGATTAAAGTTTTCAGTGTCTCTTTCGAATTCAGTGAATCAGTCTGAGCCTCGATGACGTACACTGACTTCAAGTCTTGCCAGCAAAATACCGTGACCAAAAATGCAATACTTTGAATGGTTTCAAAAAACTGGCAGACCACTCGGTTTCCTTCCACAGCATCCTTTAATAATAAATTAAGGTTATGTGCAGCGTAGTGCACAAAGTATGCGTGTGGGACTTTTCTTCAATACGCTGTGTTGTATGCCTCACTCATGGCTGGAGTCCCGTCGTACCCTCATCCACGAAGTTTTTCTCTTCCAATGAAGTATGTATTTTCTTCTGCAAGACCTTGGGCAGATTGAACTTTTACCTCTCTAAAGGATACAAAAGTTTCAAATATTTTGATATCAATATTTGTCCCTTCTTCGTCATTAACTATTTTGACATACCTGTAAACTTCACTTAACTGATCAACTATAGCAATGTCCAGAGTGGTATCTAAAATCAATGAAAAAAACAAGCAGTTTTGAAGCTCAGCGGTAATTTAATTTTTTTTTTCTAAGGCTAATAGCTTTATAAGTTCATTATGAATTTTAGGACTGAGGTTATTCACAGTCCCTTGCGGACGCTGAATCAATTCTTGCAGCACTGGGTCATATTTTGACAAGAGCTGAACTATCCGGAGAAAGTTTCCTTTGTTGCCACATTGTAACTTTTCACTAGATCCACCAAATGCGAGATTACATGTTGCAAGTGTTAAAGTAACATTTAGGATTGTTTCAAGAACTTTTCGCCAGAAGGTTCTTTCATTCTTTTGTCACTAGCTCACTGCACGTCCCAGCCTGCACTTAGGGAGCGTGCACAAACTACATGGCTCGGTCCAGGAGGGGGGGAAGGGATGGCTGGAAAGTTACGCTGGGCTACGTGGGGGGGAGGGGGGTTCCGAGCCAGGCCACGTAGCTTTCCCATTCATATAATTTTTCATAGTTGAAATGAAGAACAGAACACACAACAGCATGTGATTATTTATTTCCCTCAGTTAATTATCTCTTTATGTAATTTACAATCGTCTGACAAGAGAAAACAGTACATGTCTTCTGGAATCAAAAGGGAAAAAAGCTACGTCCTACGTGGGGGGGGGGGGGGGGGGTAGAGGCAAAAGCCACTTAGGGCTACGTGGGAGGGGGACGGGCTCACAGATGGGCAAAATGGAGCTACGTGGTTTATGCACGCTCCCTTATCAATCGGCGGGCACCTGGCGGGCACCTGGCGCGACATGACACATTCTACTCGACATTTTGCTGTCTGCTCTTAGATTTACTTTTGCATGCGAAGCGTAAGAAGTATATGAACGGACACGCAAAAACATTTACTCTAGCACTTTGATGGATTTTTTTTTTATTATTAAGTTTTAGCTAGGTGCTGGTTATTTTATGGGAAGTTAGATTAGATATTAAAATGCAATAATTTTTTAACCACCAGTTTGGGGCCTCTCGGGCTCTGAGGCCCCGGGGCAGTGCCCCGGCTGCCCCGGCGGTAGTTACGGGCCTGGTTGAGTAACTTTTAACATGAATTTTTTCGGGTGTCTTGATATGCACATTGCACTGGGACCAAGGTAGTCTTGTATCTAACAGAATGCTTCCACGGTTCGTGACAAACTGCTTATATATTTCCTCATGATCAAATACTTCTCATCTTCTCTCGCAAATCTTGTGAAGTAGAGTCATGAGTTGAGATG
>JARYHS010009186.1:223907679-223969326 GCA_031002005.1 Vandiemenella viatica | reverse complement strand
TATGGCCTCTTGTGTTATTGATTCTACAGCGTCATCAATTTCTTTAGCATTGTTTATTTTTCTCACCATTTATCTACAATCAGTATTCCTTTGATAATATATTTTTATACCCACAGCAGTAGACCATAAACCAAAATAAGTTACAGTCCTGACCGCATCATCACTTACAGTGGGACCTTTTATGGTGAGTTAGTGGTAATCCTTGGCATCGCTTTCGGGAGGACAAGTGTTCCTATCCTCCTGTGGGCATCCAGATACGGATTTTCCATGGTTTTCCAAAATTACTCTAGACGAATACCAAGATGCTTCCTTCAAAATGCCTTGCCTAAATTCCTTCCCGTTCCTTGCCCCACTTCTAATGATCTCAACGTCGACAATTCAAAAGCCATAACAAGGAAATTGAGATGGGTTTCCATACAGCTTGTACTCTCTTCCCCTGGTATTTAGGGGTAGGTCATGCTTAGTGAAATCTCACCTACCGATGGTGTCCACAGGCACAACTCTGTAGATACAATTAATGCCTTTCCCAAGCTGAGGTCAGTCTCCATATTTACCCGCCTCACACCTTGGCTGGCTGGTGATGGCGACTTAGCACCTGCATGAGCTCAACCCTGGCCTGTTGCGCCTCCTTCATTGCTTTCTTTATGACACACTGTGTAATATGGCTTGTGTTTTTATCAATATTATTTCCCGCACTTCCTACTATCTCTATTATATCGCCCTTAGTTAAACTCCTACAATGTGAACCTACATCTATTACTTGCCCTTATTTTGCACTCGGTTTGAAAAAGCTTGAGACCTGGTAGACTGTGCCTATCTGCCTTGTAGAAGAGGGCCTACATGACTGCTACCTAGCAGCAGAGCCCGTTTCTTCTTATTTTTCGTTGCACGCCTATATTCCCAACCGCCTGTTGCATATTCCCTATTCCTGTATATGTATAATGCATGTACAGTATTGATTTTATGTGAAAATTTTACACGTTTATTTTGTTTTAATATATTTAATTCAGTTAGAGTTTAATATTATGTGTGTGGATGGGCTGCCTGTAGGTTACGACTTGCTGGCTGTCTGCAAACATTGTGCATTGCTATATACAGACTCACAATCCACTGCCCTAGAATCAATACACTCCTCTTATTACAACCGGCGTTTCGAGAAAGTAAAAGATAAACCTACTTGTCATATAACAGCGTCTCATATAAACTTTGATCAAGAATGAAAACAATACAGCAGTCAAACGAATTTCAGCTATGTGTAATATTTGCCGTAATACATCATAACTAAGGTAACCAACATTTTTTCTGCTGAATATATATATATATTTTTTGAAAATCTATGAAAAATATAGTACACTTGAAAAGATTATAGTATGCTATAGAAAGTAAAAAACAGAAAAAATGTATGTTTCCTACTTTTTAAATTAAGCACAGAAACTCTATTTGTATCGTTCTAGCGCTGATTTTAAAATTTACATAACATTATACATATCTAATTCTGCGATAAATTATCTTAAATTTGTTTAACAGCCTTGCGAAAGTTATGTAAAAAATGGTTTCTGAAATTCCAAGACTTTAATAACTCAACCTGTTCTATTCAAGGGTCATCCATTAATTACGTCAGGTTGAACGGGAGGACGGGTTTGGAAATATCTCACTAGGGTGGGCGCGGAGCAAAAATCACACGTAATTTTTTTTTTTTTTAAATTTCTGATTGTCTAAAAAAAGTTACCAAATGTACGAGGTCATTCTTCCGTTGGAGTGGGAGGGGGGCTTCTGACCAGTTCTCAGCAAATCTGGCCAAGAGGGAAACAATTTAATAAAATAACACCTCATGCAATTAATGGACGTCACCTCATAGTCAGAATATTTTGAATGTGTGTAGGACAACCCACCCCTGAACTACAGCTACATCCATACTTTTCAAGTCACAAACATTGTGGGTGGCAGAGGGTACTAAGCACCAATTCTAAACCCGCGCATTCCAATCCCAAATAGCGCGAGGAAACAAGGAATACATAAAAGCATCCGTAAGGCATCTTATTTCTCTAATCTTATCCCTCCGGTCATTACGACCTAAATAGGTTGGCGGAAGAAGTATTTCACTGCACTCTAAATTTAAATTTTTTCCATATTCTTCAATAAATTCGAACGCAAGCTACGTCGTCTATCTTCCAAACTATCCCAGCCCAATCTATGTATGAATTCTGTGACTATTTCATAAGGGCCGTAGCAACCAGTCACAAATCGAGCGGATCTCCTCTGCACCCTCTCTACGGAGTCAATCAGAACCTTGCGATACGGATCCCAAACTCCACATCAGTAATCCAGATGCGGACGCACTAGTGTTCTATATGCTACCTCCTTTGTATGAGCATTACAATTCCTCAGAATACGACCTATGAATCGCAATTTAGAATTCGCCTTGCCTACGACGGAAACTATGCGCATGTCCCATTTCATGTTGCTTTGTAATATCACCCCAGATACTTCAGGGAATCAACCGTGTCAACAGCTGAATTGCTTATTTTGTACTCGTGAATAAACTGATTCTTTTTGTTACTTATCCGCATTGCCGTGAACTTTTGCAATTAAGTGTAAGCTGCCATTTACGGCACCAATCGAAAATAGCATCCAAATCGCGCTGAATTTATATGAAATCGTCGGGGCACCTTATTTCCCAATAGATAACTGCATCGTCGGCAAACAATCGTAACCAGCACTTGACGTTGTCACCTAGATCGTTTATAAATATTAAGAAAAGAAGTGAACCTATTACACTTCCTTGAGGAACGCCCGAAGTAACATTTATCATAGAAGAGGCTTCCCCGTCAACAACGACATATTGTGATCGACCAGTTAGAAAATCACGTATCCACTCGCAAATCTGAGCCGAAATATCGTAAGCTCGAATCTTCGCTAAAAGTCGGTTGTGTGGTACAGAATCAAAAGCTTTCTGAAAATCAAAAAGACTGCATCAACTTGCGAACCTGCATCGATAACTTTCATTACGTTATGGGAAAATAGGGCTAATTGTGTTTCACACGATCTCTTCTTCCTAAATCCGTGTTGACACGGTGTAAGTAACTCGTGCTCATCTAGAAACTTCATAATATTCGAGCATATGACATGCTCCAGAATTCTGCTGCAGACAGATGTTAAAGCTATGGGTCGATAATTCCTAGGATCACTCCGATCTCCTTTCTTGAAAACGGGAATTACCTGGGCTATTTTCCAGCTAGAAGGTACTTTTCTCTCTTCTAAAGATTTGCGGAATATATCTGACAGAAATGGTTCAATTTCCTCCTCGTATTCAGAAAATGCTTTACCGGTATATCGTCGGGACACGGCGCTTTACCCCACTTCAGGAGTTTTCATTGCTTTACAATACCTATGCTATCAATTTCTATCGGATCCATTTCTAATTCCACACGATGTGATAAAGTGGGGATATTTTCATGTTATCGCGCGTGAATGAATTTTTGAATTCGGTGTTAAATACGGTAGCCTTGTCGCGGCTGTCTTCAACTTCCCGTACAATACACAATAAACGCTCAATCATTACCAATTCACTTTAAATTGATCCACTTTTCTTACTGTTACCGCACCTGACTCAAGAGGAGGGCGAATCCGCATCCGGGAGGACGGAAATTCAAATCCCTCTTTAGCCATCTTGACTGCGGTTTTCCGTAGTCATTCCAGGCAAATGCCGGGTGGGTTACTTTTAAAGGCCACGGCCGGCTTCCTTCCTATTACCTCGTATACCCTTACATTTGTTGGGCTGAAAGGGATCCTCTTGACTTTTCAGCAGCCTGTCTCCCAGTCTACACCTGTAATTTAAAAAAAAATGTATAAAAAAGCTACCACATTCCCAGACCTGCAGTAGGCGAGGGTGGAAGGCGTGCACCGAACGGGGGCGGCAAATCGAGTGATCGACTTTTGTTTGTTTTTTATTAGTTTCAATATTGGAAAACAAAATAAGTTTAATCCACCCATCTGACATATAGTAGTTTCACCACTAAATATTTTTTTCAAGAGCATATAGTACACAGACTCAAAATATAGTACAATACTATATATTATAGTACACCTGGCAACCTTAATCTCAACTCAAGCCTCATGTCTTCGGGAAAATAATAGTGCCAATTACTCTGAGGACGCGTTCAGTACAAAATTATTGTAACATTTTAGGACACGGTAAACAATCGATCAAGAGCAGTGTGTCCTGGTCTCAGGGACCACAGCGAGATTACGGTGCAAACATCCGACTGAAATAGGTGGAGTCGCTATGTAATGTGATCAGTTATCTGTGTCTGGTAAAAAACTGTCATAAATGCTGGCAACCTTCCTCCATCAGGTGACAAAACTGAAGCGTCTGTGGGTACACCCATGCCGTGCGAGAATCCTCCCACTCCCTCGCCACGCGGAAGTGACGTAGCAATGACGATACGTGTAACTCCTTTGGTATTGTCTCTGTTTGGTATTGAGCATGGAGGAAGGAATCCTCCATGCTACTGAGTTGCAGCGCCATTACATTATGTGTTTGTTTTCATTGTCTCTGTTTGTTTTTGTGTGTGATGGAGTGCGGTTATAAGAATTTAACGCTGAAAGAGTTACTCCTTCAAGACGGAGCACGTAATCTGTGGAAGTGCACGAAACAAGAACTGATTAGCAGGTGACAATTCACAAGATCAAAGCGAATAATTTACTACACACGTTCCAAAATGCATATTATTTCATAAAATCTATATGTGAAGCCGTTAAACGTATGTAAAATGTAGAAATTTGTTTGAAATATGGCTAGACCCTCTTGAAATATGGCTTAGCCCTCTTGTCGGTTTTTCTCTATTCGCTTCTTGAACCGCTTGAAATCATTTTTAAAAATCTATAAATGTCTGATTTTAGGCCAAAGTCTTTTATTCCTGTTTTTGTTTTTAAGTTTTGCGTTGCATTTACAGGTTACAGAGGATAGAACAACTCCCAAACCTCAATAAAACATTATTTCAATTTGAGGTAGTGCTTCCGGAGGCAGTGAACTAATTTCCCGAAGATGGGTTTAATGAGATGTGTGCCGAATGAGATTATCTTCATTGAAGCTTTGTGTTCGGCTGCAACTGCAAATAATATGGATTATAGGGTGAAAATGGTGCTCAGTAGAGAATCCAGAGAAATTTATCAGGCTATGTGCCATCTATGTCCAGCGGGATCTGGGTGGTCTGTAACATCTAAACATGTTACTGCAGTAAGCTACAACTTAGAACATTATCACTTGTGTGACGAATCCAGGGAGCTTGTTTCCAAGATTAGCCAGCCACAGGTAAGAGCTTGTTAAATTGAGCTTGTAGTATTAATTACTGTAATTTGCCTAAATGTGCATTATGTAAGTTTGAGAGTGTGAAATTTCTAGGTTTGTATATTGATCATAATTTAAATTGGAAAGTACATGTTTCTGACTTACTAAAGCGATTGGGTGCAGCCACGTTTGCAATTCGTACAATTTCAGCTTTAGGAAATCTCCGTATGAGGCAGCTAGTTTATTTTGCTTATTTTAACTCCCTATTTTCATATGGAATAATATTCTGGAGCAATTCTACCCATAGAGACAAAGTGTTCAGAGCCCAAAAGCGTGTAATAAGAATTATGTGTGGGGTTAGCAATAGAACTACATGTAGAGAGCTGTTCAAGAAGTTAGGGATTTTAACATTAGCATCTGAGTATATATACACATTAATGTCCTTTGTAGTCACAAATTATACTTTGTTTGAAACAAATAGTAAAATACACAATTATGGCACAAGAAGTAAAAATGATCTTCACAAGACTTACAAGTCACTGTCATTTGTTCAAAAAGGGACCGATATTCAGGGATACATATCTTCAATATGCTCCCAACACATACTAAATGTCTAGTAGATGATAAGAATAAATTCAGGAAAAAATTGAAAGGATTTTTAATTGACAACTCCTTCTACTCTGACGAAGAATTTATTTCTAAGGTATCTAAAAAATAACGGGATTACTGGAGATCGCGATTCCGCCAGGAGTTGTTATCATAATACTGCAGTGGTCAAATGCAAGTCTCCACTATAAATTATTCCCTAAGTACATTTAACGGTTTCATACTGGTCCAGGCTGTATTACAACATAATTTGTGCTTGAAAATAATGGTCCAGGCTGTATTACAACGGAATTACTGCTTGATAATAATACGTCTTGCGATTGACTACATCAGTATTCCAACGATATTACTATGTGTTGTTGTAGCGGAATCGCGATCTCCAGTAGACCCAAAATAACTGCCAGTATCTTGTGTAAATATAGTTCACATAATTAATTTACCATGTATGCTATGACTGTACATCTCGTGGTGTATGTATTTAGTTTGTTATGGAATTTTTTTAATGTACCATATATGCTATGACTGTACATCTTCTGTTAGCCTATATGTATTATTTTGTAATGGAAGTGTTTAATGTACCATGTATACTAT
Organism: Vandiemenella viatica; assembly: GCA_031002005.1. Lineage (NCBI taxonomy): Eukaryota > Metazoa > Arthropoda > Insecta > Orthoptera > Morabidae > Vandiemenella > Vandiemenella viatica. The sequence goes on along the minus strand of JARYHS010009186.1, from coordinate 223,962,839 downwards.
GACTGTACATCTAGTGGTGTACTTATTATTTTGTTATGCAACTGTTTATCTGTAAATTGACAACTTTCCACATCCCACAGAGCCAGTCTCTTATATTGGGATCAATGGAAAATGAATGTATTGTATCGAATTTACTTTAATTTGCAGCAGTGGCCAATCAAAGTAGTTTGAGAAGAAATGTTCAAAGGTATGCTGCTTGCCATGGAGCCACAAAGCCCATTTACTTGCCCTTTCATGGCACAACTCCTCCTGCAGTGATTCTGGACCATCAAACTGTACACTGGAAAGGGACCTAAGCCAACAGTGTTGAATGGAATTCAGCCCAGACAAAAATGATAACAGGATCAATGGCGTATTAAATATTGAGAACTGTGGAAGCAGGTAGTGTACTAAGTATGAATTGACATAATAATAAATATTTTAGCAGATTTCTTACTTACATAATTGTTGATCTAACTTTTATGTACTCATTTTAGAAACATTGTAAACTTGTTGCAACACGTAATTTCTGTGAAGGTCCAGCCAGGAGACAACTAAACCAAAAAGAGCCTAAAAAATGATCCATCTCTAAAACGTGGATTTAAGAAAAAAAAGTTTCCAGATCTTATGAGAACTCATGGGGTTGAAGGTTATGGTGTGATTTTTTTGCCTTTATTTTGATTTTGTTATTACAGTCTCAGCCACTGAGCCAAACTGTTATTTTGTGCTATATTTTTGTGGTGTGAATAGATATAGTCATCTTCTGAATTTTTTTAAAAAAAATGCTATTTACTTTTCCAACAGGTGTAATCATGTGGACTCTTCCAAAGTAATGAGTGGGATTACTTTGGTGCTGCTTCAGATAGCATTGCTGAGGATGGAAAGACCATAGTTGAGCTTAAATGCCCATACAGTATGTGATTTGACAAACCATCACTATGCCTTTCTGTGCCCCCAAATGGAAAAGTGATGTACAAAAGATATTATGCGCAAATGCAGGCACAGCTGGTATTGACTGGAATTGAAGATATGATTTTGTTATATGGACAACAAAGGGAATTGTTGAGCAGTGTGTTCTTTTAAATAGATCCTATAAGAATCATTTGATGAATGCTGTTACCCTCTACTATCATGGGTTATTTTTGCCTGTTCTACAAGCCCAAGGTTCAAATTCTTGAAGATTGTCATAATTGTCTTTCTCACAACATATTTGTGAAAACCTTATCATCATCATTAATAATTATTAATTCATTAATTGTGATGGAGCGAATGCTCTGGTGGCAATCTCCCTACACGCCCATCCTTCTCCCTTCCTCCTCCAACACCCTTTTGCCCTCAACCAATTTTTACTATGATGCAATAACAAGTTTATTTTTGAAATGGTTGATTTTTATGAAAGAGCTATATTTTATTTATTTATTTTTAAATATGTTTACCCTAATTTATATAATCACTATATCAAGATTATTAATTTTGTTATATTAAGCTATTGAGAAGACTGCCATTTTAGTCTAATATTTATAGTAACATTCATTTAAATTGCAATGGAGTGCATGTTCTGGTGTCAATTTCCCTGCCACCCATCGTCCCCCTTCCCTGCCCACGCCTACCCTGCCCTTGCCAAATTTTAACTTTAAATTCTTTAAAACTTTTGGTAAATTATTCATCATTTCTCTTGGTAACTTATTCCAATCCCTGACACCCTTACCCAAAAAAGAGAATCTTCCTACACCCATGGGCGTGAAATCGAGTGCCAGCTTGTTGTCATGGTCATCTTCTCTCTTCCATGCATTACGTTTAGTTCTTACACCATTATCTTTCCATGATTCATCACCAATATAGGACTTGTACACTCCCATGACCCTCTTCACCCTCCTCCTGTCTTGCAATCCAGCTCTTTTATCATATCTGTAACTAATTGCATTCTGCGGTAATTTCCAGAAACAAATCTAGCAGCCCTTTTTAGTACCCTCTCTAATTCCTGTATTTGATACTCAAATGTGGGTCCCATACTACAATACCATATTCGAGCAATGGTCTGACCAAAGTTTTGTAAACCAATTCCTTTACATCTCTTGTAGAGCCCCTCATCACTCTCCAACAAGTGCAGAATTTTGAAACCTTTTCCTACCACCTGTCCAATGTGTCCTGCCCAGTTAAGCTTGTTATCAAAAGTAATGCCAAGATATTTACATTTCAAGTCTTCAGCAAACAATTCTTTCCCCACCTTATATTCATAATTAACCTTTTGTTTTTTATTTGTGTATCTAATAAGCTGACTCTTCTTTGCATTTATCTTCATTCCATGTTTACCAACCCAATTAGATATCCTGTCCAGATCACCCTGCAACTGTTTACAATCCTTTATCGTTTTGATTCTTTTATACAGCATTATGTCATCTGCAAACAATCTAATTTCAGATAGTAAACAATCAACACAATTATTATATGCGAATGCAGGCTTTCCCGGCGAATAAATGACAACAAATCTTCTAGGGTTTGCAGCCGGATTTTATTATAAAGCGACAAGCTTTCGGCTACTAGCTCAGTAGCCATCTTCAGGTCGATTATGTATCGGCGATCTTGCCTTGATGGATACCAGGCGTTTACTGGTATCCATCAAGGCAAGATCGCCGATACATAATCGACCTGAAGATGGGTACTGAGCTAGTAGCCGAAAGCTTCTCGCTTTATAATCAAATCCTGCTGCAAACCCTAGAAGATTTGTTGTCAACACAATTATTCATTAGCATAATGAATAGCAATGGTCCCAATTCGCTACCATGTGGCACACCCATTTTTACTTCCACTTCTTTTCATACTACATTTCCTACCCTAACATTCTGTTTTCTACCTTTTAAAAATTCTTCTACCCAGCAAATGACTTTCTTATCCACTCCAATGGTTTTTACCTTATTTACTACCATTTTATGGCTTACTCTGTCAAACGCCTTAGACAGATCTAGTGCTACACTATCAATTTGGCCTCCCTTGTCCATTTCATCTGAAATATCTTGCATATATCCCACCAACTGAGATTCGCATGAATATCCTTGCCTGAAACCATGTTGCCTGCTTGAAAACCACTTACGTTCCTCACATATATTTCTGATGTGGTTGCATATCAATCTTTCCATTAATTTACCTACCACTGATGTCAAACTGATTGGCCTGTAATTCTCAACTCTATTTCTCACCCCTCCTTTATGTACCGGTACTACTATCGCACTTTTCCAGTCCTATGGTAAGCAGCAAGTATCCAGACTCATTTTAAATAATATTTCAAGATAAGGTACAATGTCACTCCAGCTATCTTTAAGATATCTGTAGTAATATTATCTACACCAGCCCCTTTGTTTTTTCAGCTTTCTTATTTCCTTCGTAATGTACTCTGAATGAATGTTATGGAATTGTTTAATGTACCATGTATGCTATGACTGTACATCTACTGGTGTGATTATTATTTTGTTATGCAACTGTTTAGCTGTAAATTGACTACTTTCCACATCCCACAGAGCCAGTCTCTTATATTGGGATCAATGGAAAATGAATGTATTGTATTGTATTCAATTTTTTTTTGATCTGTTCATTTTAATTGTGTTGTTAAGCTTGTTCTCAGAGTTAGATCATGCCATTTCTGATTCATTCTCGTTAATGCTCTCTCTACACCAAACCCTCATTATGGCACAAATCTTGTTTGTCTTTATGGAAGGGATATTTTGTACATGTTCTTTGTACTAATATTGTGTCCTATTCATGTGATCTCAATCAAAATTTTATTATTGCTTATAAAAGTAAATGATTTGTTTCTCTATTAAGTAGTAATTTTAAAAGTTGACAACTCCCTCAGAACCTGAATCTTTTTGCATAGTCACTAACTTGAGTGGATGGATTTGATATTTATTTTAAATACTGGTTAATCATTTTGTATTGCTTAATTATATAGCCGAAATGGTTGTGTTTATTATTTTGTGTGAACATTGCTGCAGAGCGCAATTAGTAACTGATATCATAATAGAGCTAGATTTTTTTAAACATTGGAAGACAGCAGAGGTTTCAGGAGAGTACTGGGAGTGTACAAGGTATGAGGTGTTGAAAGATATTGGTGAAAGAATTTAGAGTAAAGCATGGAAGGGAAAATATGATCATGACCACAAGCTGGCACTTAATTTCTGTAAAATATTCTTTCGCACATAAGGGATCAGAGATTGGAATAAATTACCAACGTAAATTATGATTAATTTACCAAAAATGCTCACAGAATTTAAAATTAAATCTGTAAATAGCTTCTTATCAAAATATGCTTGTCCTTAGGGTACTTGTTTTACTTTATTATACAATAATTTCTGTAACAACTTATTTCTGAGATTTTATAATTTTTGTACAACAGAAAAAGAGGTAACTGTAAATACGATAAATACTCCATATTGTAAACCACAATTGTTTAAATTGGTCATTGAAGTTGTGAAAAAACCTGTAAATAAAAGTTGATGTAGTTTTTAATACATAACTGTGTTTCAAGCATTCATAAAAGAAATTGGAACTGAAGAAACTTGAATTTTTCTTTTTATAAAGGCTCATATACAATTAAAAACCTAAGTTTAAAATGTTAGAAACAGTGGTGGAAATTAAACTGCTATTTGTTTGACGTTACAAACGTTGAAAACAATGTAAAATATCTTATTTGCAAGAGGACATGTGTATGTTGGCATTGCTTGGGGTAAAATAGCGTATATCACTTTTTTCACCACAGTATACAGATTTGCGATAACCCTGCTAGTCATTTGGACCTTATGACACTCTGAAAGGTGTAATGTTAAGAGTGGCTCCTTTTGCTTCCAAAAAATCAAACATTAAAACCCTTGTCAATAACAATAAAATGTCCTCCTTTTAAAAGGTCAAGGAAGCCTGATAACTCTACCATTTGAGGATCAGTTGTTGCTCCACCATATAAATGGGAACAATATAAAGCTACTCCAAACTCACTAATACCTACTAGTGCTTTGAGAGTATGAAAACCTTTGTAATGTGAGTATGTTCCTTGACCATGGTCAGGGTAACCACTACTTTGTATTGGAATCTCAGTACAATCAATAACAATGTTTTATTCTCCATCCACCTTTTTGTACATTGCCTAAAAATTTAATTATTTGAAAGCATTATACACACAGGTGGCAACAGTTAACCGAAAAGTTAACTTCGTTAATGGTTAATCCACTACTTAAAAAGTTAACTTCAATAATCGTTAAAGCGTTACATTTTTGCAAAATTAGCGCAAGTTAAAGTTAACCATTAAAAGTCAACCATCCAAGAGTGGAACAGATGCTTATGTGTTGTAATAGGTATTACTGCAAGCAATACCAAGGTGCTATGTACCATGAAGTGAATCAATAATACATCTACCAAATGTCATTCTGGAAAATTGAGTTTTTACTGGGGTTCAGCGTTTTCACCAGATTCTCAAATGTATCGGATTCTTCAGCATGTAGTGGAATCTTGTTGTCAACAAAAAGGATTGCAGTACATCACTCCACATCAGCTTGTAATATGATGGTCCCGATAGCTATGATACCAAACTTTTTGTTGACGTAAACTTTTATTAGCAGATTGCGATGAAAACAAATCAATCCTGCTGCTATATATATCAGAAGAAGCCACAGCACTTGAAGGCTTTGATTTATTTTTCTTTTTTTACCAATTAGTTGGCTCTGTTTTTACTTTTTCTTCAAACAATTCATACCTATTTGGATATATGCAAAGGCTAGATATGTGTGCCTTGATTGTAGAAAGTTTAGGAAAACACAGTTTGAATGAATAAATCAATTGTTTCAGTCTAGATTTAAGTGCAACATAAACGCATAAATGTGGCCTAGGATTTTTAATATTCTAGTTGCTGTTGTTAGCATTGCTGCTTTCACTAACTGATTGAAGAGCTAAAGTTTCAATTACGTAATCATGTAATGGAATGTCAAGATTAACTTATTTCACTAACAAATACCAAACCAGTTCCAACTAAAAAAGATAGATTTTCAAAACCTTCTTTCTTAGTATAAAATAGCATGGTAGCAGTAATGGCAAAAAGAACTAGGAAATAAAATTCAAATACCCGTCCGGCATTGAGATCTTGATTTAAAATGTTCTCTCAAAATGTTTCCAGGCAAACGCCAGGATGACTGCTGCAAGAAGCAATGGCTGCATTTGTTGCTGTTCTTGTCCCGAAATCTCCTCCGTCATTAATAAGCTCAACGGCAATGAAGCGTAAAGCCATAATAATTAAGAATAGTTAAAGTATAAAACAGAAGAGTGTATGGTGGTTTAAAGAGGAGAAATTATATTTTTAACAGTACTATCAATCCATATCACCATAACTGAAATTCTTAAATGTGGAGAAAGTTCTTTCTTTGTAGTAAAAATAATGTACTTCATAGAAGGCAGATCCTTCATTCGTCCTTCACGAAACCACATTACAGCCCAATATACTTTTTATTGACATCTCAATAATATAATTTGGTTAGTTTAAAAACATTATTCGTTATTGGGTCGGTTCAGCAGTCAGAAAATTCTCATTCCCTTTATTTGTAGCGCTCATTGTATGTAGCATTTAACATTAATTTACAGACCGAAACGGTAGTTATAACATACTGTTATCATTTTGTAAGCGATTCCAACCTAGTAGTCAGGGGGGGGGGGGTCTAGGAGGCTCAAGCCCCCCCCAAAAGCATCTAAGTCCACCCCCGAAATTGTATTTTTGGAGACTTTTTTTTTTTTTTTGTTTAGCTTTACGGATTCGAGGCCCGAGGAGGCTATAAAGACTACCCCATGGCCGACTCAAGCCCCCCCCCCCCAAAACCAAAATCAACTGAAGGCAAGCCCTCTGAAACAAAATTCTCTCAAGTCAAGCCCCCTCCCCCAAACCAAAGTCCGCTCAAGGCCCTCTCCCCCCCCCCCCAAAAAAAATCCTGGATCCGCCCCTGCTAGTAGCATTTCTATCAAAACATTTAACAGTTACCAAATTTCTATTTACATTATGTAGTCAAGATTCCAATGAAGGAAGATGTAAATCCATCTTGGGTATGACGAGAGAGATGTCCGAAGTCAAAATGAAACGAAATGTACAGGCGAGTTGCGCTATAGGTCTATTTCATCGTTACGCTAAAATCAGGGGCGTAGCTACTATGGGGCTAGGCGGTGCAGTGCACCGGGGCCCTCACGCTCAGGGGGCCCCCAAGCATACCTCAAGGGGCCCCTAAGCGCACCTCTAGGGGCCCTCAAGCGCAGTTTAGAGGGCCCACGAGCCTTCACGGCAAACTGGCGACCTTTTTTATTTTTTAGCTCTACCGTCGTCTGAGGGGCCCCTGAGAACACAGGAGACCCTCACTAAGGGCCCTCGCTGCTCAGGGGGGACCCCAACCACTGCTCAGGGGCCCCTAAAGAACAATTCAAGGGCCCCCATCCTCAGTTCAGCACCTACCAGCACACAAAGCAAAAAAAGGGTCGCCCGTCTGGCCTGAGGGCCCAAAATAAATTTTTTGCACCGGGGCCCTTGTTGACCTAGCTACGCCACTGGCTAAAATAGATTGAAATTACTTGCTTTACGTGTCCCATATATGTATCATAGAAACCGCTGGAGTAGATAACGTATATTGGATGTCAACACGACAGTATGGAAAATATTTATCGACAAGACAGGTTCATAAAATAGAAACATGCTCAAAAAGTAATTTTTTTCACTTTTGCTCTAAGTAGTACAGTTACTTGACAGTAATTACATAAAAGCTTTCATTGGGAAGCAAACCTGACCGGTAGCGTGGTTTGTGTGTTCGCGAATACGGGCGAGTTGCGGTATAGATCCATTTAATCCTACGCTAAAATGGATTGAAATTACTTGCTTTTCGTGTCCCATATGAGTGTCATAGAAACCTCTGGGCTAAATAACGTTTATTCTAAGTCAACACACGGCAGTATAGAAAAAGAAAAATTAACGGCTAGTGTACTTATTTCGTTTTTCCTTAACTGCGAGTTCCATTTTTTTCTTCGTGTTTTGAATTGATTGTACCTATTTGCTGGTGGTGGTATCTAGTGATGGAATTATGAAGTACTGAAGAAGAGTTATTCACTTGTCTAATTTGCAACCAAAGATGTTACACGTATCGTCAATGTGACGTCACTTCCTCATGCCGTGGAGTGGGAGGATTTTCGGCTCGGCATCGGGTGTACTCACAGACGCACGTAGCAGTACAACCTACAATACCGAAGACACCCTGGTTCGCAGAGCACAATATTGCAAGAAGACACGCAACAACCATTATCAGAATGAGGCTAGGACATGGTTGTTATCCTCACCACTTATGCCGTCTTCATATAATAGAAAGACCTATATGCACCTTAGACCAAGAAATTTCAGACCTCAATCACATCATTCTCTCCTGTTCACGGTTTCAATCACAACGAAAACGTTTCTACAGGCGCCTCGAACAGCTTTCAGTCACATTCCCTGCGAGTGTTACCACAATTCTTCAATCAAAAAATGTCCAAATCTACAAGGCAATAGTTCGCTTCCTTCAAGACACAGAACTGAAGATTTGAAGCCTCCAATACTCTGTAAGAAGAAAATAACAAACAAACATTAATGTATAATGCTGGCTAAATGGTCTCAGACCAAAGGGCAAATAAATAAATAAATAATAATATCATGATCATATCGTTGGTAGTTCGTGTTTAGTAAATAATTGTATTGTCTCTGGTAAATAACACTAATCATAAGTTAAGAGGTACTACATTGCATTGGAAATTGGAAAGGAAGAAATTACTGCAGCCGTTGATTCTTTTTATTGCAACTACAGAAAGTATAAATACTAAGATCACTGCATTTTTATTCATGTTGTAGACTGAGTTCATTATGACAGCCAGTGCTGTTAGCCGATCTTTCTTACTTCTTGGACAGTGTGTTCCGTGTCTCAAGCAAAATGCCTCTAAAATCAGAATACGAAGAATGGAATTAGATGAGAACCTCCTTATGGTAAGCGTGTTATAATGTTTGAGATCGTGTAGGTACCATTACTTCCATGCATTTGACTTAGTTGCAGCTAAAGTGACATAACTGAAAAACGGGGCCAAGTATACAAATGATAATTTAACCTGAAATTACCTAGAAATGGTATACCATTTGTATGAGGTAACCATGAAGTAATTCACTTCAGCAGCGTTCTCCTAAGTGAAGGTGGTTTAAGACTTTGTATCATTCATATACTCACCACTCTGTAAATTTTGCTGATCCTGAAACCATAATGACCATTTATTGACCAAATTGAGTATGATCAACAGGATATCTTTTGAGCTTGTTTATTTATATTATAGTACATTGAGAAGAAATTGAAATGATCACAATATGCATATTGTCACCAGATGAACTCTTGTTCTTTCTTTTGCCTGACTTAACTCTTTGCTTTCTTCCTTTCATAAGCTACCTGATTCACCAACTTCTTAAACCTTTTCATGAGAAGATCTGGAGAGATCCAGCGCCATGCTGTCAGTTTGTATTACCTGTGTCCATTTTATGTACTGTACACATCTACTGAGCTTCACACAAGATTCGTGAATTAAACTTAAAGTGCTACTTTCCTATCTACTACTTTTCTACAGACATTTCTAATAAAATTGGAAACAAAGCTTGCCAACAACTTTGCCACTGTGGTGAAGCCAGTTGGCCTTTTATTTTAATTCTTCCTCATTGATTATAAATTGGTACTACTGTGTCTCTTATATAATACCAGGATTACTGGAGATTGTGATCTTGCAAGGAATTGGCATCATAATATTGCAGTAGTCAAACATGACACCGCTAGAAATACTTTCCAAAGTACATTTAACGGTGTCATGCTAATGCATAATTTCTGCTTAAAAATGATGGTCCAGGCTGAATTACAGCAGAATTGTGGCTTGAAAATATGTCTTGCCACTGACTACAGCAGTATTATGACGTCATCAATGAATGTTGTAGCAGAATCGCGATCTCCAGTAGATCCCTAATACCTTCACTTATGGTATGGCTACAGATGTGGTATGAATTATATGTTGTTATAAAAAGTATGGCCAGTAAAAACATTTTTCTTTGTTGTTTGAAATGTCGTGGACTGTTTCCTTGGCTTTTACTCTTGAAGGAAAAGTGTACTCAAAAGCCGGGAAACAAGTAAGAAAGGTATAATGTGTGCCGAAATGTAAGGTTATGTCCATTGCAGCAATAGAAGTCTCGAGCCAATTTCGGCATCATTATAATCAAAATTCAGCAACTTCTTCACTCAGAATCCACTATACGCCATGGAATATTAGTTGTCATTCTGGTCCAGGCTGGATTTCAACCCAACCACAGCCTCCAATAATAGAGCTCCTTAAAAATGAGCACTTGTACCACATTTGCTATGATGATGGTTTCTACACATTGGCTAACCTGACAATTTGAATCTTATTACTTTTCTCTTAACTTCTTTTGTCAGCTTCATGTACACTTTTTCATTAATACTAATTCCTAGGGTATTTGCCGACCATAAGTACAGTTTTTTTCTCCTAGCTGTGGTTTGCACAGCAGCAAAATTATACTTTCAGATTTCCTTAAAAACATATATTCTAACTGCTTTATGCTATGTGTAACATATCCAGTCATCACTCTGTAACGTCCTTAGAATTTTTTTTTTAAATTTCTCAGTTACCTTATCTTTACCTCATGTTCTGCTCTTAGTCCTAGAGTCTCCCAAAAATTTCCAAAATATTTCTTCATTTACTATATTCTCCGTCATTCCCGTACTATTAGAATTGCTCATGGCTTTATTAATGACACTGGATATATAGTACTTGTGAAAGCAATGTATATTAATATTAAATCTGTAATCTTATAACTCATACTGTGCTGTGGAAATTAATTTATAATTCTGGTCTAGGCAGTGTGGATTTCACCACATTTATCCATATGTAGTAATGATGTTAGGACTGTTTGATTAAAATAAATATGCATTAGTTGTCATTTTGGTTTAGGGATTCAGTAAATAATATAGAAGTGCCAGACCAGATGAGTATTGAGGATGCGCTAGTGGAAAAACTTCACTTTGCACTTGCACACAATACTGATTGAATCAAAAATGTCTTGTAAATGTGTCACATACAGGACTGGTCAGTATTTATGTGGCCCCTTACTGGATAACATAACAGTTGCAATGAATGAGATTGTCACTTTTAGTTTTTTGTGATAATTAGATTGGGATTACTGGAGATCGCGATTCCGCAAGGAATTGATGTCATTATACTGCAGTACTCAAATGCAAGACATACTTTCTGAAGTACATTTAATGGTGTCATGCAGGGTGTATTAAAACCTAATTTCTGTCTGAAAATAATGGTCTAGGCTGTATTACAAAGGAATTATTGCTTAAAAAATAATGGGTCTTGCGATTGACTACAGCAGTATTTTGAAGTCATTACTGAATGTTGTTGTAGCGGAATCACAATCTCCAGTAGACCCATTATATATATTTAATTAAAATTGCAATGGAGCGCATGCTCCAGTGGCAATTTCCCTACACACCCATTTCCCCCTTTCCTGCACCCACCTACATTTGCCCTATACAAAATTTTAACTTTAAATTCTTTCAACGTTTTTGGAAAATTATTCATCTTTTCCCTTGGTAACTTATTCCAATCCCTGACACCCTTACCTAAAAAAAGAGAATCTTCCTACACCCTTGTGCTAGAAATCTAGTGCCAGCTTGTGGTAATGGTAATCTTTTTCCCTTCCATGCATTACTTTTCATTCTCACACCAACATCTTTCCATGCCTCATCACCAATATATGCCTTGTACACTCCCATAACTTCCTCCTGTCTTCCAAAGCAAAATCTATTGTTTACCTGTTTTTCAGACTGTACTGCAATTGAATTCTTAAACTAGACACTGAACTTTACTGCCTTAAACATACAATCCGACTTTTGAAGTAAATGTTTTGAAATCCTTTCTTTTTATTCTTAAACCACAAATCTATTTATGTAACCTACCCCATAGTATTGTATTCCTTTTGTCAGTGGTTCACACATTTTTGTAATATGTCGTTATAATTTATCTGCAGTATTTCCGAAAAGACGAATTCCTTTATGCTTATGATCCAGAAAAGAAGTGCAAGACAGGAGATATTGTTTTGATTGAGGAATTGCCAGAGAAAATGACCCGACTGATAACTCATAAGTTGAAAGATATTGTATATCCTCTTGGAGATGTTACTGATCCAATCACAGGAAAAAAGGTTGTTGCTGATAAATACAGGTAAAAACGATGTTGATTTAAACTTATAGCTGTGATGAATACTGTACTAAGTAAAAGCTAAGTTTTCTAAAATCACAGTAATATTATCATCTATAAATTGTTATTAGCATTATGATGATAGTGCAGCAAATAATAATAAAATAAGAGCCTTTTGAAATTAGCATGGGATACTACAACATGTGATAATGTGGCAACAGCATACAACTGATATGGGTTCATTGGCATGCTAAATACTATGATGAACGGATAGGTTAGAAGCCTTGGGTGTACAAGTTCCTTTGTGGTTTTTACCTCGTGTCATCTCATAAGAGGCATTACCTTACAAACAACTTCTCCAATTCAAGACTTTATTCAGGAAAATACACAAATAGCTGTTGTAAAATTGATGCTTCTACTGAAGTAATTTATAGAAGCGGGTAATACTTTGTCATTTCGACTCAAAGACACACTAATGTTTTCCAGGATATTCTTGCTTGCCTACTTTTGAAACATTGTGTTGTGTAATTTAATGTCTGTTACAGATTTCTCTCTGAATCAGGATCTAATTAATTTACTACGATTAATTTTATATTCTGAAAATTCTTTTTCGAATGTTTTCAGGGATGAAATTAGCAGACAAGCTGAACTGTATGGAAAGAATGAAGATGCTTTCTGTTATGAAGATGCCCCTGAACGGGGATGGCAAGAAGATAAAAAGGATTTTACTCACCGTGAAAGTTATATCAAATACCATGTATATGAGAATGATGACCAACCATATGCTGTATAATTTCTAATGGATACTTATTGTCTTTAGTTGTGTTGTACATATGTATGGTATTTTTAAGGAACATAAATAAATATTAACTGTTAGTTATGTATTTTTTTCCTGTAAGAAAAGTATTTAGCATCACTAACTGTAGAGATTTAAGTATTTGAACCAAATCAACATTTTTTTTTGTGAATGGTCTTTTACCTTGGGAGATAATTGTACGACATCCATAATTATGCATTTGATTGATACGACTTACTTTAGCTAGATTCGTTATTGTCTAGCTGTCTTTTATTTGATATTGAAGGTGTTGAACTAACACAAGCCAAATCTGTAGCTCACACCATTCCATCTACTTGATGAGTTGCTAAATGATAGCCCTGTATCAACCTTGATACTTGGAGGAGTCATCGGTTTCTGCTATTGGCTTGCTAGGTGTTTTGTAATTCCATTACTACATTAGGAAAGTTTGCCATCTTTGTGAAATGTGTTAATTTATTCAGTTTTTTGTGTGCATGTGTGTAATTTGTAGTTTTTGAAGCAGAGTTGGGGAAAGTCCAAGTATTAACACAAACTAATTATCAAAAAACCATCATGCAGCTATTATTAAGACAGCTACGATGATAGGCTCGAGATTTGAAACTTTTCTCATTGTATGTTCTTTATGCCAGGCCTTAACACAGATAGCGAAACTTCCACATTTTAAACCTATTTATTTCTTAATTTTTATGCATCTTTTTTATTTCTTCTTTATTCTTCAGGATTGAAGAGCTTAGGGGATGAAGGTTTTAAGTATTTTTTTTAAATAGATTTTTCAATCAAAGTGCTACTTTACTCAAAACAGTATTTATTGGTTTAAATAAAACTTAAACAGTGTGTAGCATAAAGGAAAAAATCTCCCATATGCGTAACTAGCTGTTACCCATGATTTCATACACATGGACTTAGAATTTTAGTGCTAGAATTGGATCTAGTTACGTTAAATATGTCCCAAAAAGAAAGGAGTCATGACTGAGAAGCCTTCACTATATCATTGAACCTGTCTCATGAAGAGAACCAATCTGCAACATGTTAATAGCTGGAAAGTGTGTCGTATTCACTTCTCAAAGTTGGGATTCACCAGCTGATCGTAGAGGGTTTGTGACAAGATTTCCGTGATGGCAGACTGGCTATTTCATGCGTATAACAGGCACAATGAATATTGCTTATTGTCGCTAGTAGTGGGGCTAAAAAAAAGGTTGCAGTTTTTTTTCCCCCAAGGGGTTTTTTAAGCGCCTGAGAAATTTTAATAGCGGTACGTGTGAAGCTTAAAAGTTTGAGAAAAACTGTTCTAGAAGATTTAATTTAATTATGATGGAGCACTTGCTCCGATTGCAATTTCCCTACACACGGTCCCCCCCCCCTTTTTCTTTTCCCTCTACTAATTTCAATCATTCATTTTAGTACAATCAGGAACATGCTAGTACATTCTAGAAGATTCCAAAAATTTTTTAGAACACTTGGGAAAAATATTAAAATATCCTACATTTACAACTTTCAACTACCATATCATGCACACTCCCACAGCTATTGACATGCAGCCACAAGATTGCAAGATAGGAAACTCGAGGCTACAATTACACATAAACACAGTGGTCTGCAATATGAAATATAGGGACACATAAGTCTTTTTTGTATACATAATTTTATCACTTCTTTCGTATTCACTGGCATAAAGACTTTATTATTTTATTTTGCTTCTTTCTAGCTTTATCCCTCATTTACATCATTAGAGGTGGGAAAGGAATGAGAAGAATCAGCCACAGCCTTTTGAAATGACCATCTCTACTTTTTGACCTTGACCGATTTGGGGAAACCTTGAAAGACCAAGATCTGGATGGCCGGGACAGGGATTTGGATCTGCATCCTCTTAGATGAGGGTGGGTGGCTAAGATTTACTGCTCACTTACTACGCTCAGACCGAGCGGGGCGGTGTAACGGTTAGCGTTCTCGCCTCGCATTCGGGAGGACGGCGGTTCGAATCCCCGTCCCGGGCATCCAGATTTGGGTTTTCCATGTTTCCCCAACTCACTCCAGGCAAATGCCGGGATGCTTCCTTCAAAAGGCCATGGCCGAATTCCTTCCCATTCCTTGCCCCCATCCTTTCCCGTCTCTAAAGACCTCGATGTTAAAAAGAGACGTAAAGCAGTTACAAAAAAAAAAAAAAAAAACTACGCTCGATGACTTTCAGATATTCTTAAAGAATGGTTGGTGGATACAATTTATGTGCATGGAAGTTGAGGCTTATGAGTAAGTTTAGCAAAAGTTATGTTCAGAAACAATATTTGGTTCCACTACAAATATTAGTTTAGAGTATAGGTTTTCAGCCTTTTTTGGCCTATCGCCCCCTTTTCGGAAGAAAAGTTACTCATCACTCCTTTTTCCAAAAAAATGCTTGAACTTTTTTGGCTCTTAACCCAGTTTTTGAAACAGCAAATCGATGGTGCCCCTCTTATGTGAAGTGTACAATATCCTATATAGAAATGCCAGGACATATTTTATTAAAAGATGTAAACAGTATTGGTTTTTCACTCACAGTTTGACTAATATATACATATTATGAAAAATATTAATTACAGGGCTGAGCATGGTGTAATGACACTAATTTCTCAATATTTCGTGCCTTATTTGTCATCAGCAATCTTAAATTGCCACACAGCATGGTGAGTAAGTGGCAAGGCTCTAACCTTGCATTCGGGAAGACATGGGTTTGAATCTCTGTCTGGCCACTGAGATTTGAGTTTTTCATGATTTCCCCATATCACTCCAGGCAAATGCTGGGATGGTTCCTTCAAAAAGGCCATGATCGAATTTCTTCAAATTCCTTCCTCTCAGTAATTTCCTGCCTCTAATGAGCTCTATGTCAACAAGTCGTAAAGCCAAATACATAAAAAAACATTGACAATTTCTTTTCTTAACTAATAAACAGCTAATCCCGTCTTTTGGCTACATATAATTACGGGAATTCGATAAATAATTTCTTTGATGCAGCACTTAAGGCCAGATATGAGGCTGGAAAGCATGGGGGTGAGAGTTGGTCCTTATTTTCCCCTTAGAAACAAACCGACCTGGTCTCCCTAAATCGTGGCCACGCCTCTTCGGTCCTGAAATCGGGTCGTCTAAAGTGAGCTCCTGGTCACATTTTTGTGGCAAGGCCAGGTAGGGAAGCCGGGTGGAAATGCCATCCGATTTAGGGTGAAAAGCCTCGCCTGGTTGTGTTCACACTTTCTGGTTCCCCATTTTTTATTATTTTGAGATGGATGCATCCGATAATCAAGAAAAAGAAGTGGATTCTAGGCTGTCCGGGTGGCGCCGCTTCATGTTTCTTGAAACCGACATTTCGACCCTCATTCTGGGGTCTTCTTCCAGGGCAGAACTGCGTCTTCGGTCAGTGAGTGGTCTTGTTTTATAGCCGAGGCCCGCGTCCGTCTAGATGGTTCGATTTGTTCGGCCAATCAAAGGTCCGAGCCGTCACGTGGTTCGTTGGCCTGGTGGGGCGTGGCGCGGTCTGGTGGGAGGTGACACTTGAAACGCTCTCTCCGCAACAGCGAGAGCCAGGCGTCGTGCAATTTCAGCCCGTTGTCTACGTTGATATTGTTTGGGCGTTTTTAAATTTCGCTGTTGCGGAGAGAGCATGTCACCTCCCACCAGACTGCGCCACGCCCCACCAGACCAACGAACCACGTGACGGCTCGGACCTTTGATTGGCCGAACAAATCGAACCATCTAGACGGACACGTGCTATAAAACAAGACCACTCGCTGACCGAAGACGCAGTTCTGCCGTGGAAGAAGACCCCAGAATGAGGGTCGAAACGTCAGTTTCAAGAAACATGACGCGGCGCCACCCGGACAGCCAAGAATCAACTGACTCTGGCCGCGGAAGCCTACGATTACAAGAAAAAGAAGTATTTACATAGTTTCTGGAGGTGTACAAAATTTTTATGGATGACCTCATATAGGGTTGCCAACTTATTTAGAAAAAAATAAATTTGTCTTTTGAAGAGGAAAATAAAAAGTATATAAAAGGGGAAGAAAATATTTTTAAATTTAGTTAAATACATATATTTTCAAGTTTAAGGGACTAGCTATTAATTTTTGGTTTCATTTCAAAGTGTTACAGGTGGAGCCACGTTCTAAATGAATGAAATTTTAAATTTAAGGATGCTCTGTTTCTCCCTTCGCACAATTTTGAAATTAATTGAATTGTATAGTTAAAAAAAAAAAAAATATTTCCGCATACTTTATGGTTAGGATAACGTATACCGACCAAAAATAAATTATGATACTTTAATACAGATATATAGTAAGGTTAGCCTCTGACCAGTGCGGCACATTTTTACATTATATTACAATTTATTCAACAGAACATCATGCTTACAATATTCTGAAAATTACAGAAAATTGATATTGACTGACTTAACTGTGACACAATAGCAAAACTCACAGTACAGATAATATAATTTGAAAAGAATTTATTTTGAGAATCCAGTTTTATATTTTTGAAACTGTTAGGTTTCTTTGGATTTGCTTCCTTTGGAATTACTGGTGTATCAATTATCACTATCACATACAGAATCTGAATTACTTGCCATTTTAAACAATGTAAAAGAAAAAATGCAGTTGAAAACTCCAACCTCAAAACAGCAAGAAACGAAGGAAACCACAAATTCTACACTTGTCAATCCACTGCTCCGTTCAGAAATAACGAGCAGGCACGAGTTGACTTGAGTATAACAATATGGATGATCCATTATTATTGCCTTGACTCCAATAAAAGTATGCGAGCGAACAATAAATCCCTGGCCGATAGGTACTTTTTCTTGACGGAGGTTGTGAAACTAGCAGAACAACGCTCAGTTACATGTACAAGGGCTGCTATTTATATTTCTGGCCTTGGCAACAATAAGTGTTGCCAGGCACCATCTGACGTTTCCATTGAAAACATTGACATTGTTGAACACAGCCTTATTCATAACAATGTATCATTTGAACGCGATTTGTTGTTTACAGTAACTTTAAAAATTCATCTTGGGCGAAAAAATGGAATTAACTTGTGAACATTTTCGTGCGATTATTTTTCACAACTTTTAACGTGGATTATCAAGACAAGAATCCATCGATGAACTTAATTCTTTACTTGGTGATAAAGCACCATCATAGAGCACTGTAAAAAACGGGTATGGCCGAAGTTCGCTTCAGGATGAATTCCGACAGGGTCGTCCAAAATCGGTTGTTATGTCAGAAAAAATCGATGCTATGTGTGAACTGATACAGCAAGATCGTCATGTGACATACCATGAGATTGAGGAATCTTTAGCCATTAGTATGGACAAGCATCAATAAAATATTGCACGATCAATTGGCTGTAAAAAAGATTTGTTCGTGTTGGATCCCGCATAATCTGACATACGCTCAAAAGGAAGCTCATGTGGATTGGTGCAAGGAAATATATATATATAAAAAAAATATGTTCAAGGTACATCAAAGGCTGTGTATAACATCTACACAGGTGACGAATCATGGATCTATGCATATGAGCCTGAAACAAAACAGCAATCGACTGTATGGGTCTTCCAAGACGAGCCAAATCTGACAAAAGTTGTTCGCGGAAGAAGCACAACATTGCCCGTTTCTTCGGCATACCGGTCATGTGGCGACAGTGGCTTTAGAGCAATGCAGGATGGTCAACTCTGAATGGTACACGGCCATTTGTTTACCAGGAGTCTTTGGAGAAATTCGAAGAAGAGGCAAATAATTCTTCATTCCAACAATGCGAACTGTCCACACATCGGCTCAAAGGAATTTTTGACCAGTCAAAACATCGAATTGATGGGTCATCTGCCGAACAGCCCTGATTTGGCACCCAATGACTTCTTGGGTGATTCCTGCATATCAATAACAAATTACGTGGTCATTTTCTACACCCGAAGAAGTGGTTGATGCATTCAAGACGCATGTTGTGGAGTTACCACAATCGGAGTGGGAAAAGTGCTTCGAAAATTAGTTCAAACGCATGCAAAAGTGTATTGATCTTCACGGAGAATATTTTGAGAAACAATAAAACCTATTTCGATCACAAATATTTGTTTTTTCATTATTAGGCCAGAAATATACACAGCATCTCTCGTACAGTTTATTCAAAATAAAGTATTTTCACATACTTTATTGGTAGAAAAAAGTATAACAGCTAAAAATAAAGTAAGGTTGGCAACCATGAACTCACATGCCCTCTATCATAACAAAGACGTGAGAAATGAGGGATTCATCCACTAGAAATTCTGGAAATCTTCACCATCCAACAATATCCAAGATGTCTAATATGACTGAACATATGCCTTTTGCTTGCCACACATCTTTTTCTTTTTCCTAAGCTTTTCACACAATGTCAAGCAGTCAAGGTTACACTAAGAATTTGTGGTTTTGATAAATATGGGGCCATACATATGTAATTTAAATATTAGAACATTAACAAAATTTGTAACTAATTTTATTACTATCAAATGGGACATACAAATTTCAGAGCAAGATGGATATACACATGGAGGTAGTAGGTTGCTAGTGCTGTAACAACCAAATCGGGCCGGCTGACAGATCATCTAAATGCAACACTCTGTCGACGGGAGGAGATTGAAATTGGGAACGGCACCAGGTGATCGGGAACGGGTCATCTAAAGGCCCCTTAAATTTGCCTTGGACCAGAAGAGTCTCCCAAGATCTCTTCAATGCCAACCGGTGGGCGGCACTGCACCTATTGGGAACCACTGGTTTAGGGTCTTAAATTAACATGCTGTTGTTTAAGTGGACATTTTAGAGACTGAAGTGTGCTCTTCATGGGGAGTTAATTAAAATGCTCTATTTAACCTAGAACATTAATTTCCAAGGTAACTTACAAAACTAAGCTCATACAGTCAGCAATAATTGAAGTGTTTCCTATGTGAAAAAGTGAGTCCCTGATTCTACAGTACTTATCATCAAAATTATAGTTAGCTTGAAAATTATTATGAGTCACAAGTCATTATCAAGTCAAACTGGATTTTTTGATAATGAAATTGAATGGTTTATTTAAAAAATAACATGAACCAAATCAAAGTTACAACACAAATCATCAATTGTAAAGGTTTCAATTAGAGCACTGTTTTACTTCGCAGGGCTTTGAACTAGGGTGAATTATTACACAAAAATCTTTCTCAGGACGAGAACATCATAGATGCATGGTGCTGACATGACGCGCAGGCACGCGGCTAGACTCTGCAAACAGGTCTCTCAATCACTTCAGACATTGGACGACATGGTATCTGTGGCCAAAGTGTCTATCAGTTCATAACTGAGCAAACCTCTGCGACTTGTGAAGGCGTCCTTTCAACCTAACCTATGATGGCAGTGACACACGTAACTTTCATCCTCTTATTGTTTCCCCTCAGGAATAAAATAAGTTCAATAGTTTATAACATTGTTAACAAACACAGTCATTCACTAAACCCCTGATTCTGCACGTCATTTTCCATAGATGTTGCAAAAGACAAATTTTTGTTTGGCCACCCCAATTCTAACAAGCACATTGGGGTTATCATGGGTCTAATAAATATATCCATTAGTCACACTGACTAGCTTGCTTTTAAGTAATTTTATTAGGGAGTAATAAATTAACTGTTACTAAGGTCAGGGCAGGTATGTCAGCTGCCAGCCAGCGGACTCACAAATTTCTGCCAGTTCCTTTTAACATAAGGACAATGTCGCTTTTGGTCTGTTGCTACTGCACATGGCTAAAGAAAATAATATGTTAACATGCATGAAACAGTACCTGAGAATTCATTACAAAACGTAGAAACAAATTAGAAATAAAAATTTTACTCCACAATCACTGCCTACAAAGAACTTTCATTCTTTGAATATCGAAATTGTTTTCTCTGATACAGTAGTCTGGAGTTGAATTCAAAAGGCTATATTAGAATTAGTTTGTTGTTTGAGTATAAAAATTGTAATCTTTCTTTTAATTTTGAGACATTTAAAGAGTGAGATTAATTAGTCAAGAGTTATCAAATTCCACTGATAGCTTAATTTACTAACCTCAAAAGTAATATTATTATTTTGGGAGGATGGTGTTGTTATGTTTGTGTATCAATATCTATTTACATTTCCTGATGTTCAGCGTTGTGATTATAAGCCATTTAATTACATCACAAACTTGTGGACATCACTTATTAGACAATAATAATTTATTGAAAGAAGTGCGAATATACCGATTTTTATGATTTGTCAAATAAACTCTGTTGTAGGTAAAAAAGGATATGATATGCAGAAAGAAAATAACACTTCTGTCTGTATGCCTTAAGTAGGATTGCTAGAAGAAATATTTCATATAATGGCAATGAACGTTTATTCCTTGAAATGAATGGGAAAGGCAATAACATTGCTTTGTACTTTTGTTTTGTAGAAGGGGAAAAAATATAATCAACAGTACAGCATTTTTCACAATTAAATGACAAATTGTATCACAGACAAAGACTTACATGCACTGCATTATTTATAACAAAGCAGTATGTCTCTAGGAAATGAATGTACACATTTTAATATATAATCAAAATTAATGAACTGGAGTGAGCCACTGAGGTAACAGTCAGCATATGATAAAAATACTACGTACAATTTTAAATTAGTGTATAAAAATAGGATTTTCATTACCACTATATTAAAACTGACAATAGAACAATAAATTAACTTTACAATATTTACAATTATTTGACAAGTTAACATATGGTAATGAAAATATATTAATTCACTATGGTTACAGACTGATGGTCAATGTGATGAATCAAAGCACTAAGGAATAAATAAATACTGGAAACTGCTTTGTTCGTCCAGTTCATTTGTATAACATTGCATCTTGCAGATACTTGAAATTTGTTTCAAAATGTCCTCAAAACTGATATTTAAAAAGAATTTCTAAAGACCAAATGTGCAGCATATGCTCGTATTTTCAGTGCATGTTACATTTCTTTGCATTTGCAATGGTATGAATGTGCCAATAAATATAAAAACACACTAAAACTGCAGGATATATTTCCTGCTATAAAAACTGTTCAAATCTATGTTAATCACATTCACAGCCTGTTACAACCCCACAAAAAAAAAGTGTATCAGAATTTCAACCTTGGTAGAATTGTGCTGATAACACTAAAGCCGAACTGGCAGCCTCCTCAGGTGTCAATTTCAACACAGGAACAACATAACTGCCAGCTTAAAGAAAAGCCAATACTGACCATCTGAAAACTCGTATTCTAAGCTTCAGCTAATCACTGCCCGACAGAAACTCTCTCTCTAAAGCAGCACCCATCATGTTCCATTCACCATCATCTATTTCATCTGGTGGCTCTTGACTGCCATCATTACTTACACTTTCATCCTCATCTGCATCATCTACATCCAGATCACTGGGTAATTCCTCACCTCGGCGGAACTTTGCACTTGGCGAGTCTTCTTCTAGGTCCTCTTCAAAAGCCTCCTCACCCCGCCTTTTGCGCCGTTCTGTTTCCTCTTTATGTTTCCAGCCATGTGGACTTCCTCCTATAAATGAAGAAACATTTGATCAAATCAGAAAATGTTCTTATATTACTACTCTTTTATTACTTCACAATTCACTAAACGTGGGTGCGGAGGGTGCATTGTGCCTATCCCCATGTGTAACGTTTGTGCAGAGGAAGGGATATATGGGATATGGCAGAAGTTGCTCATGTGATATTTTGAGGAACCATCCCGGCATTCACCGGGAATGAATGGAAAAAACAGATCAGGAAGGCCGGAGCAGTTTATCAAGACCTTCTCCTATCGGATTATAAGTTTTCGTGCTCGATAAATCCTTCCTATTGCATTCCCTAATCACTTGTGGGAAAAAATGAGTATAGGAATAAATTGGTTCTGGCCCTGATTTCTCTTATTTTATGAATGTTGCTGGTAGTAAAATGAGTTTGCTGTCATCCTGAAATAGGTCGGTCATGAATTTTTCTATTGGTTTCTGCTGAGAGCAATGCTTTCGGTGTTCCAGATCTTCCCAACCAAGACGAGGCAATGTTAGGAAGACAATTGTGGATACGTAAAAGAAGTCATTGAAGAGTCAGGGAAAAGGGGGGGGGGCACTGAAACATTGAATAATTGATTATGAGACCGTTAGGGTCTATAATTCAGGAGGGGGAGTTTTCCATACAAGTAGAATAGAGGAGATTAATTAGAAATAACCTAGATTTTGAGGAACTAAGAAATATAAAAACCATAATGGGAATGGTGTGGATAATATTACTACAAATGTGTTCAAGATATGCCAAGGTGTGGTACAATATTATAACCAACTATTTTTTTAGAGTTGTCTGGAGACTTGCTGTTTACAAGAGGACTGGAGAAGTGCAACAGTCAGTGTCAAATCTGAGGGGTGGGGGAGGAATCAAACCTGGACATTTGCCCCGTGCAGCAAATAACAAATGCATGTGGCAGTGGCCCTTTTTTTTTTTTTAAATTCTACTGCTATCATTTTTGATGGGGTGGCAATCTCAAAGTTTTTGCTGACTTGGAAAATTCATTGATCCATCACTGTCCATAGCAGTACACATAAAGGAGAAGAGACAAACAGTGTTGAAAATTATAAGCCTATTTGACAGTCATCAGTGTCTGACAAATTCATTAAGAGAGTGTGCGAGTTTTTCCATTTTGAAATTTTTTGAGCATCTTGCTGTACCATGAAGCACACTGAGCAATTTGCCCATCAGTTAATACACAGGTACCCAAAGGGAACTCACATTCCTAACATGCAGAATGGTCTTAATTACCAGTACAGGACAATCGAAACTCTTCTCCATTTGATTACAGATAACATGTTCGTCTATAGCATCTTTCTCACACTAGCGATATTGAACTCCCTGATGGCTGGGAGCCACGATTTTATAGAATCTTCAAAGATGAAATTTCTTGCCTAGAATTCTCCATACCATCTTAATATAGTAGGATGAGGCCAGTAATTCCCTAGTACAAGCACCATTTTCTCAAAACATGATCAAAGCAGAAGCTGTGTACAAGTTGTAGAGCAAAACTGCCCAGCATTCTTCTTTTGATCAGAACGACACTGCGAACACTTCACACTGGCACAGCTCAAGGAAACCCAGTGCTCATCCTGCTAGTGCAGGTTAGAATATATGTAAACACTTGTAAACTTATCATACTGAACAAAACTTTCCCAATGACTTATCTACTAAGCCTCGCTGTAATATCATTTAACCATTAAGATATAACAGTATTATTATACAATAGCAATATTTCTCAACTGTTCGATTCAACCATGTTTATCAGAGAAAACAATAGGAACCCTGAAACGTCAACATACAGATATTCTACTAAAGACACAATACTCATTTTAAAACACGTTTCAGTATATGAATACAAAGAACGGAACAAAACAGACTTAATGGCATTGTATTAGTTGTGTCTACAAGCTGGAAGTTGTGTACAAGGACTATTATAAGAATCGAAATTTTCCTGGCATTTGATTGCAATGAAATCTAATCCAGCAGTACACCCATGCAGATTTCACAGCACAAAGTGAGTTATTACTATGTTTTAAAATATATTTCTCAGCCATATAATTTATCTGCATGAAACAGGGTCAACAATCTTGACTTCATGTAATGAGAAAATACCTCTGTAACATATTCTTGCTACACATTTTTTTGGACTATCAACAACAAGAACAGATGGGGAAAGACCATTAAGAGAAGATGTGCATAACATGCAGCAATGGCGTTGTGCCTTTGGGAAATGGCCAATGATGTATAAAATCCAATAATCATCTTCAGTGTAATTATTGAAAATATAAACACGTGTGAATGTCTGGAGTTTTGAAATTTCCGCCCATATATAACATCACAGTAAATGAAAAGAACATTAAATCACAACAATTTAACACATGTTACAATGTACCTGTAAGTGACTCTGAACTACTGCTGTCACTGTCACCAATGAGCTTCGGTGGCTGTGTTCCTGGTGTCATATCCTCCTCTTCTTCTTCTTCCTCCTGCTCTAATTCAGCTACCTTTTTCCCCTCCCCTTCACTTTCTGATTCGTTGAAGATATCTTCTACCTCACGGTCCATTTTCTCAATCTCCTCTGATGACAATGACATCAGTGGATTGATTGTATCAATGAAGCGTCCACTAGGAGTTCTCTTGCGAGGTGCAGGCAATTCCTCAGGTGGTATTCTTGTTGGAGAGGCACAATGAGCTGGAGGATGTCTTCGTGCAGGTGCCCCTCTTCCTAAAGGGAACAGCCGCTCGTCAACATGCTCCCAACGCTCCGCACAAGCCCATAACCAGTTGGGTGTGACAAGGTGGATGGACCCACGTCGCCTCCTCCGAGCTGCATTCACCTTTGCAGTGCCAGGTCTCACTGCAACCAGGTGTGTTGTTGCTTCTGTTAGATCAGGTGTCACTTTTGCACCCAGTTGCACAGCTACCTATAAACAACATCACAAGACAGACTAAGCCACTTAAGAAAGAACATGTTTTATGGATACGGTAACATTAAACTGAAGGAACTGAGTGTTTACTCAATAAAGTAACAGTACAATTGTTTTATTGAATTTATCAAACTACGCTGAATGTCTGCGAAGAGCACAGCATTATTATTACTATTAGTGGCAATGGAGCTTATGATCCGTTACCATTTTCTAACTAATTATGAATTTCTACTTTAAATCCTTTCACTGTGAATTGTACAGTCCTCTCTAAATCATTTAATCTGTTCCACAACTCCTTTAAATGAAAACTTTCCCACTACACCATACCTAAAATGAAGCGTTAGTTTATTGTTTTGTGATCACCTCTTCCCTTGCACAGTTGTCAATGTACATCTTATATATAGCAAGCTCTTTCTTTGACAACCTTTTGTCTTTCAGTGACTTGCAACACAGCTCGATCATATCAGCTACTGACTGGTTTAATGTAATTTCTGAACAATTCTAGCTGGCATCCTTAACATCCCCTCTGACTACTGTATTTGAAACCCACTAAACTCAAATGAGGCTCTGACCAAAGCCATCAGAAGCTGTAACAGAATGTCTGCCTCTGCTAGTTTTCAAGCTTTCTCATTTTATTTACAACAACTTGTAAAAAAAAAAAAAAAAAAAAAATCTCAAAAAAACGTTATGTATAAAGTTGGTATTCTGAATTTTATGGCAAATATGAAAATGATGCAAAAGCAAAAGCCATTTGAACTCAAGAGAGACTTTTTTACTTCAGTGATAACTGAACATTTCTGTATACTTCACTGCTGTTGTTTACTTATAATTAAAAACTAAACAAATTTATTTTATAAAGATTTATTATATAGTATATGGGATATTCCATTTATAGATTTGAAGATAAGGGAGCTCAGAAGAAGGAAAAAACATTTTGAATAATCTGAGAATTTGTGAGAAAGAAAATAAACACAGTAAGGTAAACGGATTTGTGTAAAGCAAGTCATGCCAAATGAATTAATGTAATTTTGTTCATGTGGTAGGGTTTAGTGCGAGTGCACCTCTTAACCTTGCCCACTGTTAATCTTTCATCTCACACCTGAATAAGTTATTATGAATTTTACCATCTAACAACAGTTATCATTAAAAATTCAGTTTGAAAATGATGTAATACAAGATGACGAGCAAACTATGAGTAAAGAATAAAGTTATAAAACTAGACATAATTAATTCACAGATAAGGCAATATTTCTTTACCTGATAGGCTCGACTTCGATCGAGTGGAACATGTGTGGGCACTAGGCCACTAAACACAAGACTCATGCCAGACAACACTTTGCGACGTACATAAGGGATTACATTCTTCAGGTCAGGAATATCACCGCCTAATTCGTCATAAAGCTCATAGAAAGCTCGATGAATTGTCTTTAAAATCTCTTCGAGATATAACAAATAGTCATCACAATCTTCCAACTCTACTAATTCATCTTCTTCACACAGGGCTTTATTTTTTTTGTCTGCTTTCTCCTTTCCCTGTGTTGATATTTGACAATTTTCCTTCACAGTGGAGTTCTTTTCCAGTAGACTTTTTTCCTCCTCCTCGTTTAATTCCAGCCTATTTATTTCTTCTACATCATCAATATTTTCAGTTACAAACTCATTATTCTCATCTTTTTTTGTAATACTTCCAGGTGATTCTGGAAAAGTTTCATCACTAATATCACTTTGTGCCTTCACACTGACCAATTTTTCTGAAGCAGTTTCTTTTCGGACTACCACTTTATCACCTAATTCTGTATCAAGTTCTGAACAACTTTCCTTATTTACATTTTCAATAGTTGCTGCTTCCATTCTTTCACACGGAGAGCTGAGTGTGCGCTCTTCTGCTACCTCATCTAGTGCCAGAGTGTCCTTTTTAGATTCTACAGTTCCTTCACAGATTTCACTGTCCAATTTATCTAAACATTTTTCCTCATGAAACACAATGTTTCCAGATTCAGATTTAACGACACCATCTGCGATAGTGTTAGGCGACTTTTCAGAATGCTCCTTCCCTTTTTCTACTTCATTTGAACATGGTCCAAGAATATCTGGTGTTTTATTAACTTCATCACTATTCTTAGTATCTTCTGGCAGCCAGTTATCTCCTTTCACTTTTCTGCCAATGGTAGTAGTGTTTTTGCCCTCTGCAATGATAAAAAAGTTTCTAGAAACAACAACAGTAAAGCAGAGAAAACATATTTAAGGTGGATTCTTTTTCATATATGAAGAAAAGGAATGGTATTTTTGCCTAGGTGATCCAATTTAAAAAAAGAATTGGATGGTTAAACTAGATGGTGGACCTTTCCTTCTAATCTGAAAAAGATTACACCTTTTTTTTCCACTTATTGTATCTAAGGAGTCATACTGGAAGAATGGCAGGTGCGGTAGCATATACTACAATTTAAATGATCAACAACATCTTATCAATTTAAATCAGCAGTTAAATCTACCGAATATTTTACACAGGCTGTTAAAAAGGCCAACAGAAATTTCATTTTATTCTGAAAATATTAATTCATGGAAGATTAATTTTAACATTTACATTACTTTGAATGATTTCCTGAATCACGTAAAATAAAAATTGAATGAAAAACACAGAGTGTTTAAATGATGATACAAAATATTTCATAATTTTAATTTATCTATTCTCTCTCAGGACATTATTTTGTACTTCTTGACGAGAGTTACTGCCTCTCCCATAACTTAGAGTGTTCATCTGTATACTTTCTCTGGGTATTATTATGATGTGGTTGCCAAAGCTCTGTTTTTTTAGTCAATTATTAATCAAGGCCTGGTGTAATTTCATAACTTTACGGTAGGATGAGCGTCTATGAATATTTTAGGATTTAGTGTTAATATTTGTTAGTGTAACATGTAATTTACAAAACAGACATTTTGGACAAGTCCAGCATTCACCTAGTTGGATATGGTAAACTTCTCTGTAAAAGTAACCATGTTGCCTGGTACACCAGTCTGAGGTTCAAACATGGACTGTTGTATCATTCTATATAGCAGTTCTTTAACATGGTCAGCCACAACAGCAAGTTTTAATTACTTAATAGCTGGTGCCCATCACTTTGTTCGTATTTATCAAGATTTTTGAAGGCTTTTATGGTTTTGCACTGAACCTTAAATATTTCCAGGATAAAAAGTAGCCTGTTAAATTAGCAACCCACCGGTGAAAGTGTCGTAAAAATCAGTTCACAAACTAAACATGTTGCATATAAATTATTTATATTTGTTAATGGCTGAAAAAGTGTCGTATTCTAGAACATTATTCAAGAACATTCTAGAAGATTCCAAAGATTTTGAGAACACTTTGGTTGAAATAAGAAAATGCCCTCAGTCGAACACTTTCAACCACCATATCTCTCACAAACCCACAGCTAACAACATGCAGTCAACATAGTGCAGAATGGGAGACTCCGGGCCACTATTATACAGAAATTCCTGTAGTCTGCATTAGGTAGTTGTGCCTGCAAAGTGAAATATAGGGTCACACGTCTTGGGTCGAAATATGAAAATGCCCCAGGTCGTCCACTTTCAACCACAATATCTCCCCACAACTACTGACATGCAACCAATTTAGTGTACAATGGGTGATTCCAGGCAAACACAGTAATGGGATATATATATATCGATGGCAAATCGAAACAACAGTTTTTGCTAAGAGTACACTTCTTGTGTTGACATTACATAACTGAAAATAGCTAATACTTTTAAGGCAGGATGCGGGAATACTGATAAATGTTGAACAATTTTTAACTAAAGAGCTACAAGTAAGTAATGAAATTTTGCACAAATTCATCAAATACTGAAGAGACATTAATTTTTTTTTTACTTATGGCTTTTCACCTCATTGAGGTCGAGGTCTTTAGAGGTGGGAAAGGACTGGGGACAAGGAACGGGAAGGAATTTGGCCATGCCCTTTTGAAGGAAGCATCCCAGCATTCACCTGGAGTGATTTGGAAAAACCATGGAAAACCCAAATCTGGATTCCCAGAAGCGGATTCGAACTGCTGTTCTCCTGAATGCGAGGCTAGAGCATTAACCGCTTACCTACCATGCTTGGTAACAGACATTAAAAATATGAGATTACCATATGGTGAGCAAAACCAATATACAGTAGTCTCTTGTTATTGGCATGGGAAACATTTCACACAGACAATGAGAATAGAAATTCATATAGAATAATGAGTTCATTGTACTAACTGCTTGGATGAAAATTTGGAATTATTTTATTTAAAATAACGATAACAAGAAATTAAAAAAAGACCTAATCACAATTAAACTAATGAAAATTTTGAGGTGCAACCATTTAACTGCTTTGCTAAAGAAATAAAAAGTGCTATACAGTGTTCATTGACAAAATTGGCTTAACAATTGCCACTTCCCCTTCATTATTTGACTCCTCATCTTCATTTGGGATTATTTAAATTCTTTAAGCTCCCCTAGTCTCAACTTCTATTGAACATGACCGATGATCATGCCTTTAATGCCAGTTTCAATTTTTGTCTGAAAAACCTTCACCTATGTCTTGTGCAATAGTCACAATTTGAGTTGTTATATCACAGACGTCTTAAATTCTACTGTCAGTTAGACCTTCCGGCCATAACCTACGACAAAAAGCATTATTTGCAGAAATTCCTTCTCAATAATCGACAAACATTCCAATGGGTAATAATTTTTTCAGCTTTGTGTTACTGCCATTCTACCGAGTTTTTAACTCTGAAAGTGTTTCCCCCCTAATAGGCCTTCAATGTTACAATTAATGCTTAATTTAACCACTGTGTGAATTAGTGTTTAGTGGCATTTTTTTTAAACACACAGGTGATCTAGTATGCAATGACTGAGAATGGCTGGATAACTATCAATCAACAGAAAACTTTAAAATTAATTTTTCTTGAAATTAAATAAACCTCCACTTTTGAAACAAAATGATTCTTAGGCCCATCACCAAAAGCCTCTGCTATTACCAAGGCTTTTTTTATTAACCCTCCAAAACAATTGTAAATGATTTTTGTCCATATGGGTTAAGTGATAGCCTTTATCATACAACCACTTGAATCTGCACAGAACAACAGGTATTTCTTAGATGTCATCACATTTCACGCCCATGTTGAATATTGTATTATCTTATACTTCTGTTGGGCTGCAAGATAAAAGAGTAAAGATTTTCTATGATTATAGGGTGGGTGAGGAATTCTTGTTGATCACCTTAAGCGTCCTTAACATCTCAGTATTGCATTTGACAGAGAATTCAATTGGGTACTGACCCAAACCAACAGGCTTAATCTTATTTGCTGTAACTCAGACAATCCAGTCTTACTCTATCAACTTGGCTTCTCTCGTCCACTTCTTATAAAATATTTTGGCCACATTCTACTTACATTCACATGGGTAACTTCTCTTAAGCTCATACGGCTGATTTTCTTCACGGATATTTCTGGTGTGGATGGATATTGTAGCATAATGAGCCCCAAAGAAAAATTAAAACAGACTAGGTTACTCTGTGAAAAATTTGTTGTCATGGGAACCAGAGAGTACAGACAGAGAGAGCAATGAATAATTTTAGCTGTGCATGTGTCGAAGCTAGTCAGCCAGTCGTTGCTAAAATCGGACCTTATATCTTCGGATACATGACTTTTTAATGTAGCTTGCATAAAAACGTTATGAAAGTTTGTTATTATTAAAATAAATTTGAAGATTC
Source organism: Vandiemenella viatica (assembly GCA_031002005.1). Lineage (NCBI taxonomy): Eukaryota > Metazoa > Arthropoda > Insecta > Orthoptera > Morabidae > Vandiemenella > Vandiemenella viatica. The sequence continues at coordinate 223,931,514 of JARYHS010009186.1, read as the reverse complement.
ATGTTCCAAATGAATGAAACTGGACTTGTATCCCTGGCAGCTGAAAACAAAAAGTGAGTCCGATGGCTACATAAAAACAACAAAAGAGAAATGATAAAATACAATATTGTGACTGCGACAGGATATGAAATACTGTTTCTTCTTTCTTGTCTCAATTGAGATAAATTGTAAAAAAAATTGTATATTGTAATCATCTAACTAATATTACGAAGCAAGTTTGTCATGTATGATGTCACGTCATGATGTGACTCTATGACATCGCACAATGGCATCATGCTTTACGCCATTCTTCTTAGCATTCTAAGCATCCGCGAATAAATTAACTGACAGAAGACTGAAGAAAAAGTATGTATTGCATTTAAATCGTCATATCAATCATTAGATGCTTATATTTACATATTATTCTTTTGATAAATAGAAGTATTCCTTAAATTCTTTGTCAACAGATATGTAAGATAAACAGGTTTAATTTTCGAACATCAATGTTAGTGAAAGCTTTTATCAGATTGTTACTTAGCATGGGTCAGAATTACAACTGGCGTTTGATGCTACAGCTAAGGGCATGAATAATTTAGTCTTTTTTTTTTTTCAAAATAATTTAAACTGTACTCCATTATAGATTTTATTAAATCATTTGAACGGTAATAGTTGCACACTGAGCGCGAACTGTGCAGCCTATACTACAATTAAAACAAATATTATGTGGCATAATGTAAGTTTATAAGATTTATTTTAATATTCTTTGCTTTTATTGAGTAATATTACTGAGGCTATTATTTCTGCAAGATGTAACTAAGTCAGCTATTCAAACGTTGCGATATTGGTCTGAATCAAGGATAACAAAAAAAAGGTTGAAGATTTTTGATAAAATTTATTTAGTAACATATTTATAATACACCCAACAAAATAGTACATAATGCACAAACTTCAAGGAAAAAAAAAAAAAAAAAAAAAAAAAAAAAAAAAAAAAAAAAAAAAAAAAAAACTGCGTAACATTACATACTAAGTGATTAGAGTATGCCTTTTGTTATCGTGTGCGACCTCCAACGTTACTAATATTACGTGCAACAAAATGCATCAATGACCAAAAATGATGAAAATCAAACCAACTTTATAATTAAAACAAAGTCCATTAAGCTATAAAAGGAAGCATCTATGTCCATTCTGGTCCAGGCTACATTCCAACCTATCCACAGGGGCTGTTAATAATTCTTTTCGAAAATCATGATACTTAAAATGTTTAATAAATCCAAATTTCTAGTGAATTATGCTTTAACGACAAGAACCAAATGCCATTTTGATACAAGTTGCCTTTCAACCATAAAAACTAAATTCCTTTGTTCGCTAACGGTTCAAAGTTGTTGCAGTTATTTTGTGTGTAATTTGTTCCATATTTATATTTTTCATGGCTGTGATAGCAACATATTCCCAAATAATATTGTTCAAAGAACGTGTGCAAGATCATACTTCGCTATATAGCTCCTCCCAGTCCCTAACATTAAGGCACTTTTTGAGTGAAGTTTGTGAGGTATGTATATACACACATTAAACAATATAATCTATCGAACTTGTGTAACAATTTTCAGACCAAAAGGACAATTCCTTTATGAGTCCCAGTGATTACGCTAGAGCCCAAATTTATATAGCAATGCATATTGTCACTAAAATGTGATACAGTACATTTACTAATATGTGTGAGATTAGAGTATTGTTTTTCTGGTGGCAAGTTTACAGTAGTATGTGGTTAGGTTGAAATGCAACCTGTACCTGCATGGAAACTTTTTGTTACAGCGCAAGGCACAAGGAATTACGCTGAATTTTATTTTATAACGATTCTATTCAGTTAAGCAATTGCTAAGAAATTAATTGTCAGAACACTGAAAGAAAAGTATATATTTAATTTAAATTGGCATATTATTTATCAGGTTTTTTTTCCCTGCTGAAATCATTACATGGTTTGAATGAAAGAAGTTCCAAATTGATCACGATCTGTGGCCTAAACCACAATTAAATATTACGTGGCATAGTGTAAGATGTTATTTTATTTTTAGTGACCTTCGTTTTCACTGGGGTCATTATTTCAGCCGATTTAAGCTGTGTCAGCCATAAAAACATCAATCTTCATCACAGTTAATAAGATTTGGGATCAAGTTTATATTGTGATGCATGGTGACACTGACATGCAATACAGGGAATGTATTATTTTGCGTGTGTTTTTCTAGCGGCAATATTAGCAGATTTGGAGTTAGGTTGAAATGCATCCTGGACCAAGTTGACAACTGAAGCTTTTTTTACAACACAAGAGACGATAAATAACAATGAGCTTTATTTTATAACAATTCTATTTAGTTAAGCAACTGCAGAGAAATAAATTACCACAACACTACGTTAAACACAGCATTTTTGACAGGCTTTGGGACTAGAATAATATTAAGGTGAAGAAGAATATAAGGTATCCCATAAACCCTGAATAAAAAGTTTACCAGAGTATTCTTTGAAAATATATGATAAACTTTGGGAAGGTTGTAACATAACCAGCCCCAAAGAAAAATTAAAAGAGATTATAGGTTACTCTGAGAAAAGTTTGCTGTCATGGGAACACGAGAATAACAAACAGAGAGAGAGTGATGAATAACGCTAACATGTGCATGGGTCAATGCCAGTCATCGCTAAAAAAAAAAAGGACCTTATATCTTTGGATACCTGAATTTTGAATGTTGCTTTGATAAATAAGATATGAAATATTTTTATTATTCAAATAAAAATGGATATTCAAGTTCTAAAAGAATTAAACTTGAACTGTATCCATAGCGACCGAAAACACAAAGAGTGAGTTCGATAGCTATATAAAGGCCTGGTATCCAATTGAGCCGTTCAGTGAAGTGAACGTAGCAAATGTGGATGCCTGAGCACATTCGCAACGAATGACAGCGAACATGCTCAGGCTGAGCAAATGCTGTGTCGGTATTTTAGAATGCTCAAAGGCAAACCAGCGTGCGTTCAGCGCTCAGCGTGGATGGTAGTTTGTGGTTTTTATAATGAGTGCGAGCATGTGGGACAACGACACTTGCTTGACAACAATTAATCAGAATGCATCAAAGAAATTATTATGGGATAGCTCATACAAACAGTATTTATAATCAAAGTAAATGAAAGGATGCATGGTGTGAAATCAGTGAGGTATGAAAACCGTGGTATTGATGACGTTAAGAAAAAAATAAACATAAAACAATCTTTGAATATATACTGGTAGTAAAAGTCTTTAAAAATAATAAATATAATTTTGGAGTGAATGAACAGTATCATCACAGACAACCAGTACAAAACAGCTGATGCTTTGTTTAGGTACATATGCTGCAGGTTTGTATAGAAATCGCCCAAGGATAAGAGGAAGGTATCATTAATTTATTTCCTGGTGGGATCGCCTCATGCATAGGTGTACAGTGCTTTTTAATATGAGGTTCAACTAAACGCAGGAAATGTTTTGAATTGATCCTGGACATTCTCATAAAGTTTTGAAAAGGCTCATTGTCTCTTTCAAAAGTCAATTCGCGAATTAAACTATTAAGATATTTTCTTCACTGACGATAACTTACTTTATCTAATCCACCACCTTGGTACATGTTTTTCTTCTTTGACATCGAATGGATAATAATAAAGGCCAGAGCTGCCACACGCACACACGAAGACATGTTAATAGTCGATCGTCTGAGAACTGTAATTATTGGAACACCAGGCTCGTTCGATCAAAATTTTGTTTTTCTTGGGCATGCTCATCCACCAGAACATGTTCTAGTAGATACGAGGCCTTCATACAGATATATAATGAAATACAACATGGCAACTGTGACTGGTTAAGCTGCAATATCATGTTCTCAATAAAGTTACCTACTAATAAACTAATTGACCCTTAATTTTCAATGCTACTCATCTCTTCTCCTTTGTGAAAAAGTGCTACTATGTTACTTTCCCAGTGCTCTGGTTTGGAGCAAGTCTCTGAACTTAAATACTATATCTAGAAATGACATAATGGTGTATTCACCTATTTTTAACATATCTGTGGTAATAATATCCATGCCAGTTACTTCATGGGTATTTTTTTTTTTTTTTTTAAATCCAGTGTTCACCTAAAGTCATAATATTTTTTGTGAAAGCACCTTTGGCTTCCCTTTTGGCCACTATTAATTCCTTGTTTAGTTGCTCCCCCCCACCCCACCCCCACCCATCCACTCCCCTTCCTTCAGTGTCTCTTCTTAAGAATTTCTTCCTCATGTAAACCATTCATATTATTTTTATAAAATATGTCACATGAATTAATCAGATAATGGTGACAATAAAACTGCCGTTAAGCACTGAAAATAAGATAGGACAGGAAAATAACCCACTAGTTACCACAGATCAAGGAAGGAGTGCCAGACAAACACAAAAAAACATGAATACATTATACAATATTTTGTTTAATAATCATATGCATCGCCTCATACATGCCTAAGGTTATTAATTTAAATGTTGTAAATTGTGTTTGTGTGTGTGTGTTGATCTGGCCTTCCTGCCTTCATCTGTTGTAAGTGATGGGTTATTTCCCATATCCTACCTTACTTCAAATGAATGAACCAGTTATGGTTGGACACATTTTAAAAGAAAAATAACGTAGTATATAAGGATGTCACTGTATGCTCTTACCTTAAAAGAGATACAAAATCAGTACAGTTTATTCATATTAAGAGTGATATAGTGATATACTAATAGCTCCTTCATTCAATCAGTTATTAGAAACTATTTCAGAGCTTTGAATTTATTTTTGCATGAAATTTCCTTAAGAAATAAATAAACATTTATTACACAACAGGTTTTGTTCAGTTATGATGGAATATATTGTTCATTATTTTCCACAGAAAATAGTTTAATCCAATGTAAATTACTCTAAAGCAATAGTGTTGGAACTGACAATTAGAGAAGAGACAGAGATTACTTATAGCATAATTAGACTATAGTATAATTTGTTTGCACCAGACATACAGATGGGAAAAACTAAAGTGATAAAACAGTGATACTGAATTTCCACCACCTCTTCCCTAATCAACACTCAGCCAAAGAAGAGTCGGAATTTAAAATTTGTTTTCAGATCCTGCATTTCTTCTGTTTCTCTCAGAATGTTTATGATTCTAAAAGATTACTAAGTACTTTACATAATACTTAAAACATATTACCTATAATCAAATACAAATAAACATTTACAAACCTAATTTTGTGAAATCATATCCTTCTTTTTCATCATTTTCACATTTTGCTAAGCCTGGGGGAGCATTTATGTCACCTGTATGTTGGAAAAAGTGGTATGGCTTAACATGAATTAAATTTGGTGCATAATTCCAAACATCCTCTCTGTCATCAATGATGCATACCAAATTATCTCCACATGGGAAAAGTGCTCTGAAATGGAATTTCTCACTTAGTATTTGAACAAATACAAAACTAAAGTATGATCTTAATTTTTTAACTGATGCTTTAAATCCTGTTATTTACCATTGCCATAACATAAGAGTGGTGAGTACTGCTACTTGTCTATGAATCATTTAACCTTGGTCAAATGTGTTTTTGTGCTATTCTCGTCGTGTAATTTGTAGTTTTATCTTGGATGATTAGGGCAAAGAAGCTGTTACTTACCAAAAGTGACAGCAAGGTAAAAGAGAACACAAAGTTGTTACATACAGATTCCTCACTAGCCAAAGATAAAATAAGTTGACAATTTTCCCTATTAACTTTTAGGGAGGGTGTTTGTATCAGAAAATTTGGAGTTAATCAATGACGACAGTAATGAACATTATTTCCTATTACAAAATAAAATATTTGGATAATGGAAACACAGAAACTGCCGTGAGGCACTGAAAATGAGATCAGTGCCTCGCAAAATCAAATATTTATAGAATATGGATGAAAGATCTGAATAGAAACACGAAGAAAAGAATTCAGACAGAAAATAATTAAGTAAAAGCTTAATGAAGCTGTTGACCACACATATCGGATAACATGAATTTATGTCTGGATCCTCATTTTAATGCATGCTTTCATTTAAAACGTGACTTTTGCACTCAGCACATTACAACACAACAATAGCCTCCTAGTACTTAAAGGAAGCTGGAAAGTAAAGCTTTTAGCATTGCAGTTAAAGTTATAATGTCAAACTTGACAAAAAGATATTTTACAAGCAAAAATCAGTCCAGTACTGTGTATGGATGATGAACCAAGTCGAAAGCAAACACTTCCACAGATACTATTATTAAAAATAAGCATTTTGAAACAAGATTTATATAGTTGGAAAATTTTATTTAAGATAGTAATTAAATGAGAATTTTCAGTTTAAGCAGAAGTCGAATAAGCAAAATCAAGCCACCCAGGTAATGCAATTAGTTAGAAAACACGTGTAGACAACAGATTTCGATCAAATAAAGAAAAGGCCTTTGTTTAAATAAATAAATGGAAACTAATTAGTGAAATGTCTTGTCATCACATAATAAGACTCAATAATAAAATTTGAGATTTGTAGACAAACTTTAGATAGGGATTTTCAATAATAAAAAATATTCAGCTTTGAGATTAAAGGAGTAACCAAGTCAAAAATAAGCTTAAAAGAATTAGAATATTAAATAAAGTAATAATATGATTAGACAAATAATAATAATTTACATAGTGAAAAAAGGGACTTTGATGCCAAGTCAAACATTACACAATACCAGTTTCCATACGACCCTAAAATACAGAAATCTCAGAGAGGGTATAATAATAAATAAGGATTAAAATTTCAATCAGAAAAGCAGAGACGACATTTAAATATATGCAATAAAAAAAGATATGGAAATTTAAGGTATAAATGACACATGGTGGAAGTGGTGAAATTATTGAGCAGTTACATGTTTTAAGGTTTGTGTGTAAATAAAAACAGCTACAAATCTAAATAGTATTTCACATGAAACAGAAAATTAAAAGGAATTGTTTACAAGGGACTATTTAAGGAAATATAGGAAAATGAAGGAAATCCTCCAACTAAAAAAATTAATAATGTCTAAACGAGTGGAAATTCGATAAAAGTTACAAGTGTGTTTAGAATAATTCACCCTACACAATATCCAACTTTGGGAGTGATCTGATGAAAATAGATGACCATGAGAATCAGCTGTTCTTTCAGCTGCGGTTTTCCAGACGTTCCCGTAGCGAGAGTATGTACGGCACAAGAGAATTAGTTTCAGGGATTTTGGTAGTTAGGTCACCTCCGCATCAGTTTGTGTCGTGATGATCTGTTTTTATTCTTAGAAATTTTCACCACAAGGCAGTGATAGAGAAATTTTGGTGTGAGTTGGACTTGTAAATTATTTAGAGACAAGATTTTTGTGATAGGTTGACTAAGTTTGTACCTTCTTCAAGGAAGTGAACTTTTTTGTCTTTTTCATTTGAATTTTAAAATATAATAATATTTAATTAAATTGCAATGGAGCACATGCTCCAGTGGCGATTTCCCTAACACCCATCTTCCCGCTTCCCTGCGCCCACCTACATTTGCCGTCGGCAAATTTTAACTTTAAACTCTTTCAACGTTTTTGGTGAATTATTCATCATTTCTCTTGGTAACTAATTCCAATTCCTGACACCCTTCCCAAAAAAAAAAGAGAATCTTTCTACACCTTTGTGCCTGAAATCAAGTGCATGCTTGTGGTCATGGTCATCTTTTCCCTTCCATGCATTACTTTTAATTCTTGCACCAATATCTTTCCATGCCTCATCAGCAATATAGGACTTGTACTCTCCCATGACCCTCTTCAGCCTCCTTCTGTCTTGCAATGAATCTCATTCGAGCTCTTTTAACATGTCTGTTACTGATTGCAATCTGCAGTAATTTCCAGAAACCCTCTCCAACTTATCTTAATTCATTAATATTGGGAACTTCATGGATTTTAAAATGAGAGAAATCAAATGTTTGTGATTGTCTTGTTGTGGTAACCAGCAATCTTCATATAGGATATGAAGTCTGATAGAATATCACATTCACATTGTATAAATTTTTCTGATACCAGCATCAACTCCAAGAGTTGAAATAAGATATAGTGACTTTCTAATATTGGTGTGTTGTTTCTGAATCCTATTATTACACCACCAGGATCTCTTGCAGTGTTTTTTTAAAAAAAAATAACACAAGGAGATAGGTAACCGATTCAGGCAAGAACTTTGCAAGAACAGATTTATCATTGGTAGTATCAGGATAATAATACATCGCTAACAGAATTTATGATGAAATGGTCTTGTCCACCCCAAGCGAAAGTTTTGAACGACTAATGGAGTAAGTACATATGAACATAATACAAAGCCCATGGTAGACATATAACTCAGAAGTGATCACAATTTGACACAAACATAAATGTTTTATTGTGCTCATCAAACTGCATTTGACACATCTGGAAAGCTCAGCTTCTTTCCAGTCTGAATACAACACATTTGTTTCTTGACCAAATAAATACATGCAAAAATTTCACGAATACGACGAATGGTAAAGTGGGTATACCCGGACGGAGATTTGAACCGGCGTTCTCCCAAATGCGAGGCCAGAGTGTTAGCCACTTACCCTCCAAGCTCGGTACGAAAGGACCGCCTTATTTGAATAAATTATTTATATGTTTAGTGTAATAGGTACATAAGAAAACTTGAAGCCAGTGAAGCAGCTTATTAACATTTCTGCGATATGTGTTACTGCTATATAGCAGCTTGGCTCTGAACTGTCTCCATACACGCAACTATCATAGTTATTACTTTTGTGATTAAAGGGTCAAATTCTGAGAGCTTTTGTTCTTAATTTATAATGTTGCCTGATTGGAGACCTTAATCTTTTAAATGATACCCAATTTATCAATTTCGGTTAGGTATGAAGGGAAATAAATGGCTCATAACAAAAATACACGTTATGGAAATAGTGATAATTTTGCCCTTTAAGGATTAAATTCCAAAAAATTCTTTCTTAAAATATGATGTGATCAAAGCAGAGTCTATAATCTCTAAAATAATACCTAATTTCTCGATTTCAGATAGATAGCAAGGAAGATAAATGGCTCGTGGCAAAAAAATACATTATGGAAATAATGATTCTTTTGCCCTTTAAGGGTCGAATTCTGAAAAATTATTTTCTTAAAATATGTTGTGACCACAGTGGAGTTCTTAATCTTTAAAATGATACCTCATTTATCTATGTTGGTTAGATATCAAGGGAGATAAATGGCTCGTGACACAAAAACGCGTTGTAGAAATTTTGATACTCTTGCCCTTTAAGGGTCGAATTCTGAAAAATTCCTTTCTTAGTAATGATGTCATCAAAGCGGAGATCTTTAAATTGATACTTCTTTTATCGATTTCATTTAGGAATACAGGTAGATAAATGATTTGTGGTACAAAAAACAAAATTTTAGAGAAATTGACATTTTTGCCTTTTAATGGTCAAATTTGGAAAAAATTATTTCTTAAAATATGTCATGACCAAAGTGGATACCTTAATATACAAAAGCTGAAAAATAACAGAACAACTGGAGCAGACTGAATCGAGTTGTTTAAGGAAGTAAGTCCCAAATTGAGTAAGCATACCCACATGCTTATTGTTAAATATGGCATTCTGAAATAATTCCTGCTGATAAGGCTCAATGTGACAACTATCGTGGAATATCCCGGCTTTTAGTAGCTGAGGAAATTCTTGACAGAATCTTATGTAGTATAATTAATACCAGTAGTTGAAGAACTTCTTCCAGAAGCACAATGTGGTTTCAGGATGAATTGAGAGACAGTTGATATGATCTTCAGTGCTAGACATCTACAGGAAAAATCCAGAGAACAAAACCAACCTCAATATACATGTTTCATAAATATCAAAAAAGCTTTTGATTCTCTTAATCGAGAAGAATCTGGAGTATCTTAGCCTTAGTTGGATGCCCTGCCAAATATATCCAAATAAATGGCTTCTAAATAACACATTAATGCCACTGTTCTTACCAGGAACATACAAGAAAAGTCTCTCAGATAACTGAAGGTGGGTTCTGCCTCCTTCCCTGTTTGCAATATTATTGGGAACTTTGCCTTATCTTATTAATGGCAAATTACAATCAGGTTTAGATATCACGTAGAAAACTGATAGAAAGCTATTTAATCTTAACAGACTATGAGTCAACATCAGTCGTTGAACTTACAAACGCAGATGACACTATTATCATGGCTATCTCTGAGGAGGAACTACTAATTATTTTAAATGCATTTAAACAAACTTACATGACCAACTGCCTAGAGCTTGACACATTTGCCTATGACTTGACACTTCCAACACACAGATCATTTAACAACCTGCACCGAACTCCAACAAGTCTCTCTGTCTATCATGATCAAGGGAAAATTTCTATGGGAAGTGGAACATTTTCCTTAATTCGGTAGCCATATCTCAATAAATTCAAACATTGATACAGAAATTCAGTACTGAATAAAAGGGCCACATTTAGGCTTTGTGGGCCCTTAGGCTATACATGTGGTGTGGGCCCCTGTCGGCAGTGGCGTAAAAATTTACGGGTGACCTTCTTCTTCCTCTTTCTTTTTTCCTTAGCACTACTACTTGCATGTGGTGCGTGTCCCTAGGCTACAGCCTAGATACCCTTTGCTTAAATGTGGCCCTGCTGAATAAGAGGCACTAGTACCACTTATGGATGTTTCCTTAAAAAGGGTGTTTGAGAATCATGAAATCTGTGCTTGGACAAAGCACTATGTTTATAGCATCATTCTATTACCCACTCTATTCTATGTTTGTGAGACTTTACCCACAAAGGTACTTAAAATGTATGGAGAAATACTTTGTATAAAATAGCAAGACCATCAATATCCCAGAAGAAGTGAGTACGACAAGCACTGACGCAATGATAATTAAACACCAACTTAGATGGGTTGAACATGTAATCTGAATTCCAAACATTTGCCTCCCAAAACAACTAGTGTATTTGCAACTAAAGAAGAGCCAACGAAATGTGGGAGAACAAATGAAACGATACAGCATTGAAACTAAGTCCAATTTAAGAAATGTCTAATAAATGCAAACAACTGCCGTCTCCGTGTACACGTCTGACTCCGCCTGGTGTCTCACTTCTGCAAAAATAAGATTGTACGCTGAAATATTGCGCTTTTCTTGTGTTTGTTTTTTTGTGTTCATCGTTCCCAGCCGCCTTCATCTGTGGTAAGTGCATGGTACATGAGCCTTAGAGCATTTTGAACAATAATGTTGATGACTAGAATCTGGAAAAAGTAATAAAAAGAAGGAATGGGAGAATACGAGGAGCTGTTTCTCTGTGATCCTGTGCTGATGTGTTCAGCATGTGTCATCACTGCGGGAGAACCTACAGTTTTAAAATCGAACTTTTTTGACCTTTTAGGACCCACAAATAGTATCCTGAAAGACATATTCATACTCGCAAATTAGTGCCTTGAATGAAAATGGAGGCAAATGTGGTATAGACTATTAGATCATGGCACCCATTTACTTGATAATTTACAGAAAGTGTACTTTCATGGTAAAAACAATTACCTCTTAAATTGTTACTCTAGTTGATTTAATATTTGGAGTAACTTTCTTAGTTGCTTCACAAAACTTTCATCTAAAAAGCTTATGTTTATGGACTTTTGATTTGTGCAGTAATGCATTGTCAGTAACTTAAGGCAGCCCCAGTAATAGAGTCACATAAAGGCAAATGGGAACTATTTCCCATTTGACGGCTCTGCTCCTAGCTTAGTGAACATTTATTATTACTAAATCATAAACAAACTTATTGCAAGTTATCTGTTATGGTTACATATAAGATACAACCAAGGGTTTTTTTTTTTTTTTTTTTTTTTAACAACTTTTCATTATCTACAATTCTTTCAATTCTTTGATACATTGTACTGTTATATCTGTAAAGGTTTAAGTTGTAAAATAGAATATTGATGACTAACTTTCCATTAATACTAGTATGTATATATATATATATAAATAAAATAAAACCTGTATTAAATCTAGTCAGGCCTCCCACCATGGGAGCACATCAATTTGATGCAACATTTCGAAGTCACTCTCTGACTTAATCTTCTGACCAGGTATCGGTTTCAGGATGACGGAGTGTGAAAGCAAGATCAAAATGACATATCAAATTGACATGCTCCCCTGATGGGAGGCTTGAGAAAATCTAATAAAGTTAATACACCACCAAGAGCCACCATTCATTGAAAATAAAACCTTTTACTTACTTAAGATTGGCTGTCTTTGAGTTTGAACTGAAGCACTCATCCCTTGATAAAATACGATGAGAGAAAAACTTCCCATCTGGGTCAAGGAACATAGCTATCATGTGTGCATAGTTGCGGGCACCAAAAGTGCAAATGTGCAATTCATAATATGCACTAATTTCAGTAAGGAATTTTTGTGTGCCAGGCCTTATGCGAGTATGATACCACGGTGATATTGATCCATACAGTTGGAAATGGTAGACATCCTGAAATTAAAACAAATTTCTTCTTAGACATAGAGGAAAGAAGGAGCCAAAATATGAATGGAGAAATACAAACCTTTTGTTAAAACTAGCAGTGAGAAAAACAAAAGAATTATACCATACTTGCATTATTTTTCAGTTATGGCATGACAAGATTAAGTAACACATTGTGATGATTATACAATGACCCGGAGTCTCTACAGCTCCCTATCAAAAAACAGAGGAAGTAGGGTGTACAAGTATATGTTTCTTGATGTATATAACGGCAACCACTTTCATGTTGTAATGTTTTTGTTTGTACCCATGCAGACAACAAGAGGTTGAATAGGCTGGTTAGAAGAGAGTATACAAGTAATAAATCAGCAGGATGGTAGTAAACACAATAAACACGGAATAGCAGCAAAGGGAGATGTTAATATTATGGTTGAAGGGAAAACATTGTAATATGTGAGTAGGATTTTTTGGATACTTCAGAAAATTATGAGCTATCATTCAGTTGGTTACTAATAAATTAGGTGATACAAAAATGGAGGCAAGACCATTGTAAGATTGCCATGAAAGGATAGTAGAGCATGTACCAGAACAACTTTCCCATATCAGCAGACCAAGAAATAAATGAATGAAGTTTTTCTTGGGGAAAATAATCGAGCTAAATTGTTACTTCCATGTTTTGTGCTTTGCAGGGTGCTAATGAAGTCTGAGACTACAGCTAGGCAAGTTAACAACGTCTGCCGTTGCTGTGTCAGTCTTTCAACAACACACTCTAGACAAGCTGCAAACTTCAAGTCTTACAAATTGTTCAATACACTTGAAGATGGTGACAGTATCGATGAAATATTGTGTTTAAATAACAATTTAACTTGGTTAGTTTCCCAACTACATTGTTACTAGATTCTAAGGTATTATGAGGGAATTGTGTAGGTTAGTATGAGGACAAGAGAGAGTGCATCCTTGAATATTTATGGTTCTGTACTTTAATTATCAAACACATATCATGAATGTGATGGGCAAGATTACATAGCTTGACACAAAAATCAATGCCTGGCACATTTTAAGGTCAGTTAGCAGACTTTGCTCTAATGCCATGCCATGTTGCTGTACATGCTGCTAATGCTACCGTTCAATAACAGTGAAATATATATGTACCTTTAGAATACAATGCACACTGAATTTATACTATTTTAAAATAGAATTATTTTAGAATATAGCAAAGTAACCTCAAATTAAAACTTTTGCAAATTTTTATCAAAACATACAAAGTACAAGGTCTGTACCAAAAGTATCCGACCTTCCTTCATATTTCCCTGTTGGTGTTATTCTGTGTCATTGGGCTAGTGACATCCTTCGAAATAGTCCCCATTTGATTGAAGAATCCCAACGGCCTTTCCACTTTTGGAAGCAGTCCTGGAAACTGTTTTATGGTATCACCTTTAGAAGACCGTATTAGTTTTGACTGTTTCTTAGTCGACAAATCAGAGTCCTTTGAAGGGCATTTTTAATCTTGGGAACAACCAAAAGTTGCGGGGAGTTACATCAGGACTATACAGAAGCTGACAGCTGTACAACTTTGTGTTTTGTCAAATACTGCTGCACGAGGTTTGAAGCAGGCGCATTATTGTAATGAAGCCAGTCACTGCTTGACTACAGCTGATGATGTTTTCTGCCAATTGCATCATGCAATCTATTCATAATTTCAAGATAATATTTTTTGTTGATCGTCTGACCTTTAGGAGTATTTTTGTGGTGCACAACACTCTCATAACAAAAATCTACAAAAAATCAGCAATGACTTGAACTTCTTCAAATTTGGTGCACTTTTTCTTCTGTCTTGGCTCCGCCAACAGCTTAAACTGCGAAGACAGTCATTTTGTTTTGAAATCATAACCATAAACCCATGATTCATCACCAGTGTTTTAAGCAGATTTTCAACCAATTTCAGAATGAATTTCGCACACAAGAAAAACATTTGCAAACACTACTTTTCGGTATTCCAAGACCACATTCTAGTTCACAAACAGTCAACAGCTGATCTTTATTGATCGCAGGTGCCACACTTTCAATATTATCTTGTGTTTTGTCATTGAAGCCTGCCCAGAGCGTGGATTACTACCAACAGATGTGTGGCCTTTTTTGAACCACTTATACCACTATTTTATTAGTGCTCATACACTCATCCCCAAATGACATCTTAATCATTTCGATGGTCTCAGCACAACTCTTTTCGAGTTTAAAGCAAAATTTAATGCAAATTCATTGCTCTGATCTTTCTGTCATTATTTACGATCGCAAAATGTGATGAATGTACAAAACATTTTGTAAACAAATGCACACAGCACATGAACTAAGGCGTCTCAGCAATAACTGCAGCATCTAGGGAAGCTTTACTGTTGATACTCATACCTAGGGTATGGCTCTAAAATAGTTAAGAGCAAAGATACGAAGGAAGGTCAGATACTTCTGGGACAGACTTTATATATCAGATACAAGTGTTTTAGTACTTGTTGTTTAAATATAGGTTATAGGGACAGTTGGGAACAAATTCAAAGTTCTAGGTAATACCATTTTTGAGACAGCCCTGTAACAAAAATTAAAACTTTGATAAGCACTAAGTGTCTTTATTTTCAGACAAAACATTATATTAGTCTTCTACTTGATGAGCTGTTAGCATTGACAACTTACAAACTGAGATAGAATATATTTTTTGTCTTTACTTTTTTCTTAAGTAATATAATTTAATTTTATATATATATAAAAATAGACATGTGTTTTCCTTTATTTCACTTTTCAGCCACCACTACCTAGCACAAATCACTGACCTTTGTGTGTGGAAGTAACATGGAGTTTCCTGTCGTGCACAACGTTGGCCAAATGTCGGTAGCTGTGGGGATGTGGGAAATATGATGATTAAAAGTGGTTGATGCAGTGCATTTTCATATTTCGACCAAAGACATGTGTCTCTGTATATGTCACTCTGCTGCCACAACTACACAGCATAGACCACTGGTATTTGTGTGTGGTAGTCTCCTATCATGTACTATGGTGGTTAGATGTCATTAGTTATGGGGGTGTGGCAGATATGGTGTTTGAAAGTGGTCGACCTGCGGCAATTTCATATTTCTACCAAAAATGTAAGTGTCATGGTGTATCACTTTTCAGCCAAAACTATCTAGCGCAGATCACTGGTGTTTGCATGTGGTAGTAGCACAGGGTCACCCGTCGATCACAACATTCGCCAAATTTCGGTAACTGTGGTAGTGTGGGAGATATGGTGGTTGAAAGTGGCCGATCAAGGATACTTTCGTATTTCCAACAAAGACATGTGTCTCCGTATATGTCACTCTGCTGCCACAATTACATAGCATAGACCAATGGTGTTTGTGTGTTAGAGCTGTAAAAGTAACGAGAAATTCTGTACCTGTATGTATTCGTTATTAAACCAATCAATACAAGGTTACTTTCTAATCGTTACTTTCGGTACAATCAAACAATAGCTTGAAGCATTGTACCGAGTCGCGCCGCGTACGGGTTAACTTCGTTACTATCGTATCGTTTCGTTACTCGTTACTTTCGGTACAATTGAACTCTAGCATGAAGCATTGCATCGCATCGTTTCGAATACGGGAAGACTTCGTTCGTACTTGGTAAAGTTAAAGTAAATTGTTTATTTAATAAAATAAGTTTAGCTAAGTTGTACATTCGGATAAAACTTAAAGTCAAGTAATTAGCACATGGATCATATGGAAAACCTCTGAATGTATATTTGATTTACTGTAATGAATATTATATACGAAAGAATAATCCAATTTCAAAACAAACACCTGTTTGCATACAAAAAGAAAAAAAAAGACCTGACAGTAACAACTAATGACGTAGGATCGTAATTTTTCACGGCGTTGAATATTAATATATTTTTCTCGAGCTTCCAGCCGTGTTAATATGTCATATTTGCAGGACGTTTCGAAGGCGTCCATCTCTGCCTTCATTTTCAACCTGATGTCAATGTTTAACTGTTTGTTTATTCAGCCGCTGCTACGGAAACGGTGGAAGACAAAAACCAACACAAGGCGATTACGTCATCCGCTCTTCTGCTCGAGACCGATGCGAAACTGTTTCAGCATTTTAATCGCCGGGTTCCAGGCCACACTGAGTTGATAACCAGTGTCCCTGTTGACTAATAAATCAGTTAATCTAATTTCCACAGCCTCTGTAATAACGCTGGCCCAAAAATATTACGAACAAGTGGACGGTGTAGCAATGGGTTCGCCGTTGTCTCCTGTCATTGCTGATTTCTTCATGGAATTTTTTGAAGAAGAGGCACTAAGCCACGCACCACTCCAGCCGAAGTGTTTTTATAGGTATGTCGATGACACTTTTGTGATTTGGCCCCATGGCAGAAACAGTCTTGACCAATTTCTTGCGCATCTCAATTCAATCCATGAAAATATTCAGTTCACAATGGAATTGGAGGAGGACGGTTGCCTGCCATTTCTTGATGTGCTTGTTGTTAAACGTGCTGATGGTTCGCTGGGACACACTGTGTATCGGAAGCCTACCCATACCGACTTATATTTAAATGCCAACAGCTGTCATCATCCGGCACAACGAAACTCTGTATTAACTACCTTGGTACACAGAGCACGAAGGATTTGTGACAAACATAGCCTGGCTGGTGAATTGGACTATCTCCGGAAAACGTTTTTAAATAATGGTTATAATCAGGGACAGATTACTCGTGCGTTTAAACAGAAGGAAAATCGACGGAGAGATCAGATTGATACCAAGGGCCTTGCGTTTCTGCCGTTTGTGGGTGCCCTAAGTTTCAAAATAGGTAGACTGCTATCACAACACGGAGTCAAGACAATTTATAGACCACCCACTAAAATTAGTAACTTGGTCGGCAGCGTTAAAGATGACCTAGGTTTACAAACCCCTGGTGTATATTATATACCATGTGAATGTGGCCGCGGCTACATTGGACAGACACAGCGATGCATTGTTCAGCGATGTGTAGAGCACGCCAGAAATGTTCGTCTTGGGCAAGAAGAAAAATCTGCGGTGGCCGAACATAGTGTGCAAGAGGGTCACACTTTTGAATTTGAAAAAACAACCATTTTAGCCCGGGTCAAAGATTTTTGGGCCAGCGTTATTACAGAGGCTGTGGAAATTAGATTAACTGATTTATTAGTCAACAGGGACACTGGTTATCAACTCAGTGCGGCCTGGAACCCGGCGATTAAAATGCTGAAACAGTTTCGCGTCGGTCTCGAGCAGAAGAGCGGATGACGTAATCGCCTTGTGTTGGTTTTTGTCTTCCACCGTTTCCGTAGCAGCAGCTGAATAAACAAACAGTTAAACATTGACATCAGGTTGAAAATGAAGGCAGAGATGGACGCCTTCGAAACGTCCCGCAAATATGACATATTAACACGGCTGGAAGCTCGAGAAAAATATATTAACAACTAATGACGATTATTTTTTAAAATAGCCTGCTCAAAACCCTGCATAGAAGCCTGATGTGATAATGGGACATGTATTTAACAAATACTATAATCTCATCAAATTATTTTGTTTTTAAATAGGAGGTTTCACCATTGTCTTCCTTTACGGTTTTCATATAATTTTTTTAAATTGTTCATCTTTTTGCGATAGGTTTGTTAAATAAATGTAGACATACTATCAAATCGGGCCTGCAGGCAAACACTATTGACTCCCGTGTTAATTGTTTCATTTTAAAACTATCAATATTAAAAACTTTTAGATCAATAACAAAGGTTCAGGACAAACATGCGATTAGATTAATTGTTGTTGCGTCGCAGTTACAACAAACATTAAACAGCAAAGCCAGAACCGCACTGATGATTGATCACATGGATCCTGTGGTAATAATACAATAACTAACACCAAGCAAAAGGAATAAAGTCATTGTAACTAATCCTTTGTTTATGGAATTCTGGAACTGCAGAAAAGGGTTGCTAGATTTGTTTATGGCAATTATCACAGAATGCAATCAGTAACAGATATGATAAAAGAGCTGGAATAGGATTCACTGGAAGACAGGAGGAGGGTGAAGAGGGTCATGGGACGTATATTGATGGTGAGGTATGGAAACAGATTGGTGTAAGAATTAAAAGTAATGTTTGGAAGGTAAAAGATGACCATGAACACAAACTTGCACTCGATTTCAGGCACAACGATTTAGGAAGATCCTCTTTTTAGGTTAGGGTTGTACAGACTGGAATAAGTTACCAAGAGAAATTATGAATAATTTAAAAAAAACGTTGAAAGAATTTAAAGTTAAAATTTGTAGAGGGCGAATGTAGATGGGTGCAGGAAAGGGAGGAAGATAGGTGTGTAGGGATATTGTCACCGGAGCATGCGATCCATTGCAATTTTATTAAATATTATTAGAACATAACAAGTGCAGATAAATATATCAGAAAGAATAAGAAAACTCTTTTATATAGTGAATTACACTATAAAATAAAATAGAAGGTATCAATTCATAAAATAAACAAATTTCACAAATGTTTGAAATCAAAAACCTCACTAATAAACTATCAATGAAAAAACAGTAACTATCTCAAATTATCCATACAAATTTTAATGTTTAACAAAATAAAAAGTACAAAATTAGTTACCTGCAGGAGCTGAATCGTGTTCGTATCTATACGACAAATGTGAGTAACGAAATGAATTTGTGAGTAACGATTTGGTACTTCGAGTCAGGCGACGAACCCGTTACTCTATTGTGTGTGGTAGTGGTATCGTGTCTCCTATTGTGTACTATGGTGGTTAGATGTTGGCAGCTATGGAGGTGTGGAAGATATGGTGGTTGAAAGTGGTCGACCTGCGGCACTTTCATATTTCTACCAAAAATTTATGTGTCATGGTGTACCACTTTTCAGCCAAAACTATCTAGCGCAGATCACTGGTGTTTGTGTGCGGTAGTAGCACAGAGTGACCCGTCGATCACAATGTTGGCCGAATTTTGGTAACTGTGGGAGTGTGGGACATATGGTGGTTGAAATTGGTCAATCAAGGATATTTTCGTATTTCGACCAAAAACGTGTGTCCGTATATTTTACTTTGCTGCCTGAACCACATAGTGCAGATGACTGGCATTTGTGTGTGGTAATAGCATTGAGTCTCTCATCGTGCACTATGGTGTTTAGATGTCGGTAGCTATCAATCAAAATTCTTTACAAACACGAACGAAGTCGTGGGTATTATCTAGTTTGTAATAGAATTTTAATAACGTACAATTTTTACAAATTTTTAAATACAATTTTCAGTCTTGGAGCAAACAAATACATGTGCAAACTTTAGTTTTCAGCTTATTCCATTTAACTGCTAGAGTCCTGCAACAAACAGAAGGAGGTAAACTAAGTTATTGCATCATAAGTAGGACAGCCAGTTCCTTTCCTCTGGGACGCATAGTAAAATACAGAATAACAAAGAGGCTGTATTATTATTTAGCCTGAAGACATACTGTATACCATCAGCCCAAAATGTATGGAAGCAAACGTTGCTCTGAACTTATACACTGATTCGTTCGACCCAAGTGCTACAGAAGTTGACAGAGAGTTTGATATCCAATCACATCAGGAAAGTCTGTTAGGAAAGGAAAAGGTTTGTAAATCAAACAAATGGGTTTATGAGACATTACCCATGTGATTATTGGCAAGACGAAGGAAGTGAAGTGTAGCATTGGATTTACATAGCATTTCACAATGAGCCATCAGATGATGGTGAGTAATGCTGAAAGACACTGGGGTAAATTAGAATCTGTGTAACTAGCTGGAGGAATTCTTAAGATGTAGGAAGAAATGGGTAGGTAATTAGGGAAGTAGTAAGCAAAAGTAGGTGTGTGTCAGGCTGATGTAGTGGACCACTGTAGTTTATTATTCTAAAGAATGATTTGTTGGCTTTCAGTAAGCAGTTAGGTTGTTTGCAGTTGACATACTGATTTATAATGGGATTAAAAAGAAAACAGGTAGGTGAAAACAGATTGAAGGTAAAAGCTAAAAATCAGCTCATCAGACATTCAGATGGGAAAACCAAGGATTTTCTTGATTAAATGGAGGGGAAGAATTTGCTTGGCAAATTCTAGTTTTGCTTATGTTGGATTTAGAAATTTCGAGAAAAAGTAGTTGTCAACTTAAAGTAATTTTCCTGTAATCTTTCCCATAGAGACAATGCGCCATAAAATCATTTTAAAGTGTATTTATCCTATCGAGAAATGTTTATTTTAAGAGATATTCTGGTTTGTTTATATTTTGAAACACGCGATCAGAAAAGTAAAATTCTAAGATTTGTAATATCTTTAAATCGAGTAAAGCGACAACTGATCTTTTATCACCAGCTATAGTCAGCATAGTTTCCGATATTTTAGCAGTAAAATTAAATAATTTGGCAAAGTTTAATTAGCGATTTTAATTGAGAGAAAATAATGAACTTTTTAATTAAAAGGAATATTAATTTGAAATTTATATCAGTAGACAGCCCTAATTAAGACGATTCTGAATATATAATGGATTTAGTAAAAAGTTTTAGCATTTGTCAGGTAATTAAGTTTTTGAAGATAGATTGTCATTGACTGTCGCTGTAAAAATTCAAACGTTTGGGTTGATCCCCTACTTCAGAGATTTGTATCACCCACCACGCGGAAATTAAATAAAACTTTAAAACTAATTACTCTAAATTCCTCACTAAACTGCTGTTGGATAAGTCTAGACACTGTCAAGGTTTAAACACTTTTAATAATCTGGATCGTCTAATAAATTACACACACTTTTGGTCTCGCGGAAGCGAAAAGATGTGATACAGTTGCTTACGTCACTGATTTTGGTCATCATTCCTATAAAAGGATCCCTCCACCATCATGCTTTTTCTTTTCTGTGGAGCGCTATGTGAAGGTAATCTGTGATAGTTTGGGCTGGAGCGGGTTGGCGGTTGGTGGAAACTTTCACTCAGTGTCGGCCATGTTGGTACTTTGGTGTTATAGCCTGCGAGGATAACTGTTAACATGAACTTATAAATTTACAAAAGGGATTTGGTCGGTAAATTTTCTCTCCACAATCTGCAACATTTTGGAAACTAGTGTTCGATTTGCCTACTGAACTGTTTAATGCAAATTTTAGTAAATGTGACTGAAAATAAAACTTTAAATTTTCTGAAAGTGAACTGTTATAATTTAGTAGAAGAACCTTTTCTAGATTTGTGATTTAGAAACAGATCTAGTGGCGACCTTCAAGCATTCAAGTTGAGTTTCTACTAGGCTAGATGGTCAAATTCAAATTGTTTTATGAAAATTCCACAGAACTTTCCATCTACGTGATCTGTTAGTTAAGTCACCAAGGCGATACTACAACCCCAGTGTCAGCCTTGTCCTTACAAAGGCATAAAATCTAAATATCTTTTGACTGTAAGATCTACTGGGTTGGATGTATTTGGGATGTGGTTGGAGAAGGATTAAAAGTCCAGTACCAGTTAGAAAGTAATATGAAGGGATGTGCTAGGTAAGTGAAGGTACTGGACTACGAAACCACAGCAAGACCTTACTTGAGTAAGATAGGATAATATCAGATCCATATCCTGTGTATCAAATACAGGAGTCGCAGGGGTGTAAAAGAGGGCAGCTACAATTGTTTTGTTGTCAGAATCTGATATGACAAAGTAGTTGGGTTTGAAGTTACCACTAAACAGAAAGCAGGTGTAGATACTGAATGGTATGAATAATTGCATATTTTTGTAATGGGACATGGAAAAAAATTGAGCAAAGAATTAGGAATAATCTATGTAATGTAAGAAAGGATCATAATGATAAAATAACTCTTGATTTTAAGCATAAGAGAGTTGAAAAGTTTTCATTCGTAGATAAGGAAAACGGACCATTTCAAAAATTAAAAAAAAAAATTAACACTGTTACTTACAGGCAAGTCATTAACTGTCAAGCAATACTTGAGTCATAAAAAAAGTGGAAAGAACTAGTGTATTGCCAAAGAAGAGTAGAGGATTCCATCAATACACAACCATTAATAAAGACAAAAAAAATATTAACAACAGCTTCCCAGTAAATTAAACTGTTGCCTGTTAACAGCTAGATAATAAACACGTCACACATACTACAGCCCTTTATGATGATTTATTTTCAGCAGTATCGAGTTGCTCATTAATGGGTAGTTATTAGTTAAAAATATCAATACCTATAAAGTGTTATCTCATTAGTAAACAACGAAGTGCTGACTGTAACCATATTTGTATAAAAATCATAAACTAAACATACTTAAAGCAACAACATTAAAATAGTTTTTGCCATATAATTCTGTAAACATTTTGATTTCCCACAGCTCTGATTAATTGTTGTTGCTAGGGTTTTAAAGGCTCTGGTGAGGCAGCATTAGGTCAGCAATATGGAGAAAGAATGGACAGGCAGTAATAAATTTAATGTATTTGGATGATATTTTTTTTTTTTTTTTTTTTTTTGTAACAGTTTAACGTCCCTTTTTAACAACGTGGTCTTTAGAGACGGGAAAGGATGGGGGCAAGGAATGGGAAGGAATTCGGCCATGGCCTTTTTGAAGGAAGCATCCCGGCATTCGCCTGGAGTGATTTGGGGAAACCATAGAAAACCCAAATCTGGATGCCCGGACGGGGATTCGAACCGCCGTCCTCCCGAATGCGAGGCCAGAACGCTATCCGTTACACCACCACGCTCGGTTTGGATGGATGATATTGAGGATTAGTAAAATATTTTGGAAGTATAAGACAGTCAGAGTAATAAGTAGGATTAATTATTTGTAAAGGCTCAGTTGTTCCACGAAGCATTGTTGGGCGCAGAAGCCTACAGTGTAGAAGTAGTAAAGTGATGGTTGTAAGTAGTCTGAAGCTGGTGGTTGCTAGAGATAGAGACAAAGTGATGGCACGGTGTATGTAAGAGTAAAGCAAGCCATACTTCCCGCTTATTAAGTATAAAGTGGACATATAAAGCAACTTGATGCTGTCCTTTCAGTATTTTATACAAGAGTTTTGTGGAGAACTAATAGCCGTAAGGAATTAGTGGTCAGAACAGTGTGTGTAACGTTGTTGGACTGAAGTGTTGTCAGAACCTGCAATTTTAAGAGAATTAATACAATGTGCCTTATCCACAGTCAAAGTAAATAATCTAACTAGTGGTGGTGATGGAAAACTTGTATGCGTTGCGTGAATAAAACCAGAGTGAACATTAAAGTGAACTGTGTTAATCCCATAGTTTATGAACAACTGTAAATTGGTCGGTCATACAGAAAGTAAAAAAAATGGTAAA
>JARYHS010009186.1:223774569-223906679 GCA_031002005.1 Vandiemenella viatica | reverse complement strand
GGGGCACTGAAACATTGAGTAATTGATTATGAGACCGTTAGGGTCTATAATTCAGGAGGGGGAGTTTTCCATACAAGTAGAATAGAGGAGATTAATTAGAAATAACCTAGATTTTGAGGAACTAAGAAATATAAAAACCATAATGGGAATGGTGTGGATAATATTACTACAAATGTGTTCAAGATATGCCAAGGTGTGGTACAATATTATAACCAACTATTTTTTTAGAGTTGTCTGGAGACTTGCTGTTTACAAGAGGACTGGAGAAGTGCAACAGTCAGTGTCAAATCTGACTGTGCGGGGTGGGGGAGGAATCAAACCTGGACATTTGCCCCGTGCAGCAAATAACAAATGCATGTGGCAGTGGCTTTTTTTTAAAAATTCTACTGCTATCATTTTTGATGGGGTGGCAATCTCAAAGTTTTTGCTGACTTGGAAAATTCATTGATCCATCACTGTCCATAGCAGTACACATAAAGGAGAAGAGACAAACAGTGTTGAAAATTATAAGCCTATTTGACAGTCATCAGTGTCTGACAAATTCATTAAGAGAGTGTGCGAGTTTTTCCATTTTGAAATTTTTTGAGCATCTTGCTGTACCATGAAGCACACTGAGCAATTTGCCCATCAGTTAATACACAGGTACCCAAAGGGAACTCACATTCCTAACAATGCAGAATGGTCTTAATTACCAGTACAGGACAATCGAAACTTCTCCATTTGATTACAGATAACATGTTCGTCTATAGCATCTTTCTCACACTAGCGATATTGAACTCCCTGATGGCTGGGAGCCACGATTTTATAGAATCTTCAAAGATGAAATTTCTTGCCTAGAATTCTCCATACCATCTTAATATAGTAGGATGAGGCCAGTAATTCCCTAGTACAAGCACCATTTTCTCAAAACATGATCAAAGCAGAAGCTGTGTACAAGTTGTAGAGCAAAACTGCCCAGCATTCTTCTTTTGATCAGAACGACGTTGCGAACACTTCACACTGGCACAGCTCAAGGAAACCCAGTGCTCATCCTGCTAGTGCAGGTTAGAATATATGTAAACACTTGTAAACTTATCATACTGAACAAAACTTTCCCAATGACTTATCTACTAAGCCTCGCTGTAATATCTTTTAACCATTAAGATATAACAGTATTATTATACAATAGCAATATTTCTCAACTGTTCGATTCAACCATGTTTATCAGAGAAAACAATAGGAACCCTGAAACGTCAACATACAGATATTCTACTAAAGACACAATACTCATTTTAAAACACGTTTCAGTATATGAATACAAAGAACGGAACAAAACAGACTTAATGGCATTGTATTAGTTGTGTCTACAAGCTGGAAGTTATGTACAAGGACTATATAAGAATCGAAATTTTCCTGGCATTTGATTGCAATGAAATCTAATCCAGCAGTACACCCATGCAGATTTCACAGCACAAAGTGAGTTATTACTATGTTTTAAAATATATTTCTCAGCCATATAATTTATCTGCATGAAACAGGGTCAACAATCTTGACTTCATGTAATGAGAAAATACCTCTGTAACATATTCTTGCTACACATTTTTTTGGACTATCAACAACAAGAACAGATGGGGAAAGACCATTAAGAGAAGATGTGCATAACATGCAGCAATGGCGTTGTGCCTTTGGGAAATGGCCAATGATGTATAAAATCCAATAATCATCTTCAGTGTAATTATTGAAAATATAAACACGTGTGAATGTCTGGAGTTTTGAAATTTCCGCCCATATATAACATCACAGTAAATGAAAAGAACATTAAATCACAACAATTTAACACATGTTACAATGTACCTGTAAGTGACTCTGAACTACTGCTGTCACTGTCACCAATGAGCTTCGGTGGCTGTGTTCCTGGTGTCATATCCTCCTCTTCTTCTTCTTCCTCCTGCTCTAATTCAGCTACCTTTTTCCCTCCCCTTCACTTTCTGATTCGTTGAAGATATCTTCTACCTCACGGTCCATTTTCTCAATCTCCTCTGATGACAATGACATCAGTGGAGATTGTATCAATGAAGCGTCCACTAGGAGTTCTCTTGCGAGGTGCAGGCAATTCCTCAGGTGGTATTCTTGTTGGAGAGGCACAATGAGCTGGAGGATGTCTTCGTGCAGGTGCCCCTCTTCCTAAAGGGAACAGCCGCTCGTCAACATGCTCCCAACGCTCCGCACAAGCCCATAACCAGTTGGGTGTGACAAGGTGGATGGACCCACGTCGCCTCCTCCGAGCTGCATTCACCTTTGCAGTGCCAGGTCTCACTGCAACCAGGTGTGTTGTTGCTTCTGTTAGATCAGGTGTCACTTTTGCACCCAGTTGCACAGCTACCTGTAAACAACATCACAAGACAGACTAAGCCACTTAAGAAAGAACATGTTTTATGGATACGGTAACATTAAACTGAAGGAACTGAGTGTTTACTCAATAAAGTAACAGTACAATTGTTTTATTGAATTTATCAAACTACGCTGAATGTCTGCGAAGAGCACAGCATTATTATTACTATTAGTGGCAATGGAGCTTATGATCCGTTACCATTTTCTAACTAATTATGAATTTCTACTTTAAATCCTTCCACTGTTTACTGTGAATTGTACAGTCCTCTCTAAATCATTTAATCTGTTCCACAACTCCTTTAAATGAAAACTTTCCCACTACACCATACCTAAAATGAAGCATTAGTTTATTGTTTTGTGATCACCTCTTCCCTTGCACAGTTGTCAATGTACATCTTATATATAGCAAGCTCTTTCTTTGACAACCTTTTGTCTTTCAGTGACTTGCAACACAGCTCGATCATATCAGCTACTGACTGTTTTAATGTAATTTCTGAACAATTCTAGCTGGCATCCTTAACATACCCTCTGACTACTGTATTTGAAACCCACTAAACTCAAATGAGGCTCTGACCAAAGCCATCAGAAGCTGTAACAGAATGTCTGCCTCTGCTAGTTTTCAAGCTTTCTCATTTTATTTACAACAACTTGTAAAAAAAAAAAATCTCAAAAAACGTTATGTATAAAGTTGATATTCTGAATTTTATGGCAAATATGAAAATGATGCAAAAGCAAAAGCCATTTGAACTCAAGAGAGACTTTTTTACTTCAGTGATAACTGAACATTTCTGTATACTTCACTGCTGTCGTTTACTTATAATTAAAAACTAAACAAATTTATTTTATAAAGATTTATTATATAGTATATGGGATATTCCATTTATAGATTTGAAGATAAGGGAGCTCAGAAGAAGGAAAAAACATTTTGAATAATCTGAGAATTTGTGAGAAAGAAAATAAACACAGTAAGGTAAACGGATTTGTGTAAAGCAAGTCATGCCATATGAATTAATGTAATTTTGTTCATGTGGTAGGGTTTAGTGCGAGTGCACCTCTTAACCTTGCCCACTGTTAATCTTTCATCTCACACCTGAATAAGTTATTATGAATTTTACCATCTAACAACAGTTATCATTAAAAATTCAGTTTGAAAATGATGTAATACAAGATGACGTGCAAACTATGAGTAAAGAATAAAGTTATAAAACTAGACATAATTAATTCACAGATAAGGCAATATTTCTTTACCTGATAGGCTCCGACTTCGATCGAGTGGAACATGTGTGGGCACTAGGCCACTAAACACAAGACTCATGCCAGACAACACTTTGCGACGTACATAAGGGATTACATTCTTCAGGTCAGGAATATCACCGCCTAATTCGTCATAAAGCTCATAGAAAGCTCGATGAATTGTCTTTAAATCTCTTCGAGATATAACAAATAGTCATCACAATCTTCCAACTCTACTAATTCATCTTCTTCACACAGGGCTTTATTTTTTTTGTCTGCTTTCTCCTTTCCCTGTGTTGATAAATGACAATTTTCCTTCACAGTGGAGTTCTTTTCCAGTAGACTTTTTTCCTCCTCCTCGTTTAATTCCAGCCTATTTTATTTCTTCTACATCATCAATATTTTCAGTTACAAACTCATTATTCTCATCTTTTTTTGTAATACTTCCAGGTGATTCTGGAAAAGTTTCATCACTAATATCACTTTGTGCCTTCACACTGACCAATTTTTTCTGAAGCAGTTTCTTTTCGGACTACCACTTTATCACCTAATTCTGTATCAAGTTCTGAACAACTTTCCTTATTTACATTTCAATAGTTGCTGCTTCCATTCTTTCACACGGAGAGCTGAGTGTGCGCTCTTCTGCTACCTCATCTAGTGCCAGAGTGTCCTTTTTAGATTCTACAGTTCCTTCACAGATTTCACTGTCCAATTTATCTAAACATTTTTCCTCATGAAACACAATGTTTCCAAATTCAGATTTAACGACACCATCTGCGATAGTGTTAGGCGACTTTTCAGAATGCTCCTTCCCTTTTTCTACTTCATTTGAACATGGTCCAAGAATATCTGGTGTTTTATTAACTTCTTCACTATTCTTAGTATCTTCTGGCAGCCAGTTATCTCCTTTCACTTTTCTGCCAATGGTAGTAGTGTTTTTGCCCTCTGCAATGATAAAAAAGTTTCTAGAAACAACAAGAGTAAAGCAGAGAAAACATATTTAAGGTGGATTCTTTTTCATATATGAAGAAAAGGAATGGTATTTTTGCCTAGGTGATCCAATTTAAAAAAAGATTTGGCTGGTTAAACTAGATGGTGGACCTTTCCTTCTAATCTGAAAAAGATTACACCTTTTTTTTCCACTTATTGTATCTAAGGAGTCATACTGGAAGAATGGCAGGTGCGGTAGCATATACTACAATTTAAATGATCAACAACATCTTATCAATTTAAATCAGCAGTTAAATCTACCGAATATTTTACACAGGCTGTTAAAAAGGCCAACAGAAATTTCATTTTATTCTGAAAATATTAATTCATGGAAGATTAATTTTAACATTTACATTACTTTGAATGATTTCCTGAATCACGTAAAATAAAAATTGAATGAAAAACACAGAGTGTTTAAATGATGATACAAAATATTTCATAATTTTAATTTATCTATTCTCTCTCAGGACATTATTTTGTACTTCTTGACGAGAGTTACTGCCTCTCCCATAACTTAGTGTTCATCTGTATACTTTCTCTGGGTATTATTATGATGTGGTTGCCAAAGCTCTTTGTTTTAGTCAATTATTAATCAAGGCCTGGTGCAATTTCATAACTTTACGGTAGGATGAGCGTCTATGAATATTTTAGGATAGGTTCAGAATGTTTAGTGTTAATATTTGTTAGTGTAACATGTAATTTACAAAACAGACATTTTGGACAAGTCCAGCATTCACCTAGTTGGATATGGTAAACTTCTCTGTAAAAGTAACCATGTTGCCTGGTACACCAGTCTGAGGTTCAAACATGGACTGTTGTATCATTCTATATAGCAGTTCTTTAACATGGTCAGCCACAACAGCAAGTTTTAATTACTTAATAGCTGGTGCCCATCACTTTGTTCGTATTTATCAAGATTTTTGAAGGCTTTTATGGTTTTGCACTGAACCTTAAATATTTCCAGGATAAAAAGTAGCCTGTTAAATCAGCAACCCACCGGTGAAAGTGTCGTCAAAATCAGTTCACAAACTAAACATGTTGCATATAAATTATTTATATTTGTTAATGGCTGAAAAAGTGTCGTATTCTAGAACATTATTCAAGAACATTCTAGAAGATTCCAAAGATTTTTATGAACACTTTGGTTGAAATAAGAAAATGCCCTCAGTCGAACACTTTCAACCACCATATCTCTCACAAACCCACAGCTAACAACATGCAGTCAACATAGTGCACAATGGGAGACTCCGGGCCACTATTATACAGAAATTCCTGTAGTCTGCACTAGGTAGTTGTGCCTGCAAAGTGAAATATAGGGACACACGTCTTGGGTCGAAATATGAAAATGCCACAGGTCGTCCACTTTCAACCACAATATCTCCCCACAACTACTGACATGCAACCAATTTAGTGTACAATGGGTGATTCCAGGCAAACACAGTAATGGGATATATCGATGGCAAATCGACAACAGTTTTTGCTAAGAGTACACTTCTTGTGTTGACATTACATAACTGAAAATAGCTAATACTTTTAGGCAGGATGCGGGGATACTGATAAATGTTGAACAATTTTTAACTAAAGAGCTACAAGTAAGTAATGAAAAAAACATTTTGCACAAATTCATCAAATACTGAAGAGACATTAATTTTTTTTTTTTACTTATGGCTTTTCACCTCATTGAGGTCGAGGTCTTTAGAGGTGGGAAAGGACTGGGGACAAGGAACGGGAAGGAATTTGGCCATGCCCTTTTGAAGGAAGCATCCCAGCATTCACCTGGAGTGATTTGGAAAAACCATGGAAAACCCAAATCTGGATGCCCAGAAGCGGATTCGAACTGCTGTTCTCCTGAATGCGAGGCTAGAGCATTAACCGCTTACCTACCATGCTTGGTAACAGACATTAAAAATATGAGATTACCATATGGTGAGCAAAACCAATATACAGTAGTCTCTTGTTATCGGCATGGGAAACATTTCACACAGACAATGAGAATAGAAATTCATATAGAATAATGAGTTCATTGTACTAACTGCTCGGATGAAAATTTGGAATTATTTTATTTAAAATAACGATAACAAGAAATTAAAAAAAGACCTAATCACAATTAAACTAATGAAAATTTTGAGGTGCAACCATTTAACTGCTTTGCTAAAGAAATAAAAAGTGCTATACAGTGTTCATTGACAAAAATGGCTTAACAATTGCCACTTCCCCTGCATTATTTGACTCCTCATCTTCATTTGGGATTATTTAAATTCTTTAAGCTCCCCTAGTCTCAATTTCTATTGAACATGACCGATGATCATGCCTTTAATGCCAGTTTCAATTTTTGTCTGAAAAACCTTCACCTGTGTCTTGTGCAATAGTCACAATTTGAGTTGTAATATCACAGACGTCTTAAATTCTACTGTCAGTTAGACCTTCCGGCCATAACCTACGACAAAAAGCATTATTTGCAGAAATTCCTTCTCAATAATCAACAAACATTCCAATGGGTAATAATTTTTTCAGCTTTGTGTTACTGCCATTCTACCGAGTTTTTAACTCTGAAAGTGTTTCCCCCCTAATAGGCCTTCAATGTTACAATTAATGCTTAATTTAACCACTGTGTGAATTAGTGTTTAGTGGCATTTTTTTAAAAAAAAAAAAACACACAGGTGATCTAGTATGCAATGACTGAGAATGGCTGGATAACTATCAATCAACAGAAAACTTTAAAATTAATTTTTCTTGAAATTAAATAAACCTCCACTTTTGAAACAAAATGATTCTTAGGCCCATCACCAAAAGCCTCTGCTATTACCAAGGCTTTTTTTATTAACCCTCCAAAACAATTGTAAATGATTTTTGTCCATATGGGTTAAGTGATAGCCTTTATCATACAACCACTTGAATCTGCACAGAACAACAGGTATTTCTTAGATGTCATCACATTTCACACCCATGTTGAATATTGTATTATCTTATACTCCTGTTGGGCTGCAAGATAAAAGAGTAAAGATTTTCTATGATTATAGGGTGGGTGAGGAATTCTTGTTGAACACCTTAAGCGTCCTTAACATCTCAGTATTGCATTTGACAGAGAATTCAATTGGGTACTGACCCAAACCAACAGGCTTAATCTTATTTGCTTAACTCTGACAATCCAGTCTTACTCTATCAACTTGGCTTCTCTCGTCCACTTCTTATAAAATATTTTGGCCATATTCTACTTACATTCACATGGGTAACTTCTCTTAAGCTCATACGGCTGATTTTCTTCACGGATATTTCTGGTGTGGATGGATATTGTAGCATAATGAGCCCCAAAGAAAAATTAAAACAGACTAGGTTACTCTGTGAAAAATTTGTTGTCATGGGAACCAGAGAGTACAGACAGAGAGAGCAATGAATAATTTTAGCTGTGCATGTGTCGAAGCTAGTCAGCCAGTCGTTGCTAAAATCGGACCTTATATCTTCGGATACCTGACTTTTTAATGTAGCTTGCATAAAAACATTATGAAAGTTTGTTATTATTAAAATAAATTTGAAGATTCATGTTCCAAATGAATGAAACTGGACTTGTATCCCTGGCAGCTGAAAACAAAAAGTGAGTCCGATGGCTACATAAAAACAACAAAAGAGAAATGATAAAATACAATATTGTGACTGCGACAGGATATGAAATACTGTTTCTTCTTTCTTGTCTCAATTGTGATAAATTGTAAAAAAAATTGTATATTGTAATCATCTAATTAATATTACGAAGCAAGTTTGTCATGTATGATGTCACGTCATGATGTGACTCTATGACATCGCACAATGGCATCATGCTTTACGCCATTCTTCTTAGCATTCTAAGCATCCGCGAATAAATTAACTGACAGAAGACTGAAGAAAAAGTATGTATTGCATTTAAATTGTCATATCAATCATTAGATGCTTATATTTACGTATTATTCTTTTGATAAATAGAAGTATTCCTTAAATTCTTTGTCAATAGATATGTAAGATAAACAGGTTTAATTTTCGAACATCAATGTTAGTGAAAGCTTTTATCAGATTGTTACTTAGCATGGGTCAGAATTACAACTGGCGTTTGATGCTACAGCAAAGGGCATGAATAATTTAGTCTTTTTTTTTTCAAAATAATTTAAACTGTACCCTATTATAGATTTTATTAAATCATTTGAATGGTAATAGTTGCACACTGAGCGCGAACTGTGCAGCCTATACTACAATTAAAACAAATATTATGTGGCATAATGTAAGTTTATAAGATTTATTTTAATATTCTTTGATTTTATTGAGTAATATTACTGAGGCTATTATTTCTGCAAGATGTAACTAAGTCAGCTATTCAAACGTTGCGATATTGGTCTGAATCAAGGATAACAAAAAAAAGAAAGGTGTAAAAACCTTTGAAGATTTTTGATAAAATTTATTTAGTAATATATTTATAATACACACAACAAAATAGTACATAATGCACAAACTTCAAGCAAAAAAAAAAAAAAAAAAAAAAACTGCGTAACATTACATACTAAGTGATTAGAGTATGCCTTTTGTTATCGTGTGCGACCTCCAACGTTACTAATATTACGTGCAACAAAATGCATCAATGACCAAAAATGATGAAAATCGAAACCAACTTAACTTTATAATTAAAACAAAATTTATAGTCCATTAAGCTATAAAAGGAAGCATATATGTCCATTCTGGTCCAGGCTACATTCCAACCTATCCACAGGCGCTGTTAATAATTCTTTTCGAAAATCATGATACTTAAAATGTTTAATAAATCCAAATTTCTAGTGAATTATGCTTTAACCACAAGAACCAAATGCCATTTTGATACAAGTTGCCTTTCAACCATAAAAACTAAATTCCTTTGTTCGCTAACGGTTCAAAGTTGTTGCAGTATTTTGTGTGTAATTTTTCCATATTTATATTTTTCATGGCTGTGATAGCAACATATTCCCAAATAATATTGTTCAAAGAACGTGTGCAAGATCATTATAGCTCCTCCCAGTCCCTCACATTAAGGCACTTTTTGAGTGAAGTTTGTGAGGTATGTATATACACACATTAAACAATATAATCTATCGAACTTGTGTAACAATTTTCAGACCAAAAGGACAATTCCTTTATGAGTCCCAGTGATTACGCTAGAGCCCAAATTTATATAGCAATGCATATTGTCACTAAAATGTGATACAGTACATTTACTAATATGTGTGAGATTAGAGTATTGTTTTTCTGGTGGCAAGTTTACAGTAGTATGTGGTTAGGTTGAAATGCAACCTGTACCCGCATGGAAACTTTTTTTTACAGCGCAAGGCACAAGGAATTACGCTGAATTTTATTTTATAACGATTCTATTCAGTTAAGCAATTGCTAAGAAATTAATTGTCAGAACACTGAAAGAAAAGTATATATTTAATTTAAATTGGCACATTATTTATCAGGTTTTTTTTCCCTGCTGAAATCATTACATGGTTTGAATGAAAGAAGTTCCAAATTGATCACGATCTGTGGCCTAAACCACAATTAAATATTACGTGGCATAGTGTAAGATGTTATTTATTTTTTTAGTGACCTTCGTTTTTACTGGGGTCATTATTTCAGCCGATTTAAGCTGTGTCAGCCATAAAAACATCAATCTTCATCACAGTTAATAAGAAAGAAAGGTATAAGAACCTGTGAAGATTTGGGATCAAGTTTATATTGCGATGCATGGTGACACTGACATGCAATACAGGGAATGTATTATTTTGCGTGTGTTTTTCTAGCAGCAATATTAGCAGATTTGGAGTTAGGTTGAAATGCATCCTGGACCAAGTTGACAACTGAAGCTTTTTTTACAACACAAGAGACGATAAATAACAATGAGCTTTATTTTATAACAATTCTATTTAGTTAAGCAACTGCAGAGAAATAAATTACCACAACACTTCGTTAAACACACCATTTTTGACAGGCTTTGGGACTAGAATAATATTAAGGTGAAGAAGAATATAAGGTATCCCATAAACCCTGAATAAAAAGTTTACCAGAGTATTCTTTGAAAATATATGATAAACTTGGGGAAGGTTGTAACATAACCAGCCCCAAAGAAAAATTAAAAGAGATTATAGGTTACTCTGAGAAAAGTTTGCTGTCATGGGAACACGAGAATAACAAACAGAGAGAGAGTGATGAATAACGCTAACATGTGCATGGGTCAATGCCAGTCATCGCTAAAAAAAAAAAGGACCTTATATCTTTGGATACCTGAATTTTGAATGTTGCTTTGATAAATAAGATATGAAATATTTTTATTATTCAAATAAAAATGGATATTCAAGTTCTAAAAGAATTAAACTTGAACTGTATCCCTAGCGACCGAAAACACAAAGAGTGAGTTCGATAGCTATATAAAGGCCTGGTATCCAATTGAGCCGTTCAGTGAAGTGAACGTAGCAAATGTGGATGCCTGAGCACATGACAGCGAACATGCTCAGGCTGAGCAAATGCTGTATCGGTATTTTAGAATGCTCAAAGGCAAACCAGTGTGCGTTCAGCGCTCAGCGTGGATGGTAGTTTGTGGTTTTTATAATGAGTGCGAGCATGTGGGACAACGACACTTGCTTGACAACAATTAATCAGTATGCATCAAAGAAATTATTATGGGATAGCTCATACAAACAGTATTTATAATCAAAGTA
This sequence comes from Vandiemenella viatica, assembly GCA_031002005.1. Classification (NCBI taxonomy): domain Eukaryota; kingdom Metazoa; phylum Arthropoda; class Insecta; order Orthoptera; family Morabidae; genus Vandiemenella; species Vandiemenella viatica. The sequence continues at coordinate 223,895,397 of JARYHS010009186.1, read as the reverse complement.
AATGAAAGGATGCATGGTGTGAAATCAGTGAGGTATGAAAACCGTGGTATTGATGACGTTAAGAAAAAAATAAACACAAAACAATCGTTGAATATATACTGGTAGTAAAAGTCTTTAAAAATAATAAATATAATTTTGGAGTGAATGAACAGTATCATCACAGACAACCAGTACAAAACAGCTGATGCTTTGTTTAGGTACATATGCTGCAGGTTTGTATAGAAATCGCCCAAGGATAAGAGGAAGGTATCATTAATTTATTTCCTGGTGGCATCGCCTCATGCATAGGTGTACAGTGCTTTTTAATATGAGGTTCAACTAAACGCAGGAAATGTTTTGAATTGATCCTGGACATTCTCATAAAGTTTTGAAAAGGCTCATTGTCTCTTTCAAAAGTCAATTCGCGAATTAAACTATTAAGATATTTTCTTCACTGACGATAACTTACTTTATCTAATCCACCACCTTGGTACATGTTTTTCTTCTTTGACATCGAATGGATAATAATAAAGGCCAGAGCTGCCACACGCACACACGAAGACATGTTAATAGTCGATCGTCTGAGAACTGTAATTATTGGTACACCAGGCTCGTTCGATCAAAATTTTGTTTTTCTTGGGCATGCTCAAACGAATGAGTGGCTCATTCACCAGAACATGTTCTAGTAGATACGAGGCCTTCATACAGATATATAATAAAATACAACATGGCAACTGTGACTGGTTATGCTGCAATATCATGTTCTCAATAAAGTTACCTACTAATAAACTAATTGACCCTTAATTTTCAATGCTACTCGTCTCTTCTCCTTTGTGAAAAAGTGCTACTATGTTACTTTCCCAGTGCTCTGGTTTGGAGCAAGTCTCTGAACTTAAATACTATATCTAGAAATGACATAATGGTGTATTCACCTATTTTTAACATATCTGTGGTAATAATATCCATGCCAGTTACTTCATGGGTATTTTTTTTTTAAATCCAGTGTTCACCTAAAGTCATAATATTTTTTGTGAAAGCACCTTCGGCTTTCCTTTTGGCCACTATTAATTCCTTGTTTAGTTGCTCCCCCCCCCCCACCCCCACCCATCCACTCCCCTTCCTTCAGTGTCTCTTCTTAAGAATTTCTTCCTCATGTAAACCATTCATATTATTTTTTATAAAATATGTCACATGAATTAATCAGATAATGGTGACAATAAAACTGCCGTTAAGCACTGAAAATAAGATAGGACAGGAAAATAACCCACTAGTTACCACAGATCAAGGAAGGAGTGCCAGACAAACACAAAAAAACATGAATACATTATACAATATTTTGTTTAATAATCATATGCATTGCCTCATACATGCCTAAGGTTATTAATTTAAATGTTGTAATTGTGTTTGTGTGTGTGTTGATCTGGCCTTCCTGCCTCATCTGTTGTAAGTGATTGGTTATTTCCCATATCCTACCTTACTAAATGAATGAACCAGTTATGGTTGGACACATTTTAAAAGAAAAATAACGTAGTATATAAGGATGTCACTGTATGCTCTTGGTATTCAGAACCGTGTTCTTAAACAGCTCACGGGGAAAGCGATAGAGTACCTTACAGACATCGCGAATGCCATCTTACACAACCACTATTTCCCCGACCGATGGAAGGAGGCCAAAGTGCTAATGTTCAGAAAGCCGGGGAAAGATCCATCTTCACCCAACAACTACCGGCCGATTAGCTTACTGAACTCCCTTAGCAAAGTTGTTGAAAAAGTCATACTCAGACGCCTTACACAACACATAAAGGACAATAACATTCTGAAGCCGGAGCAATTCGGCTTCAGAAAGCACCACTCCACAACACAACAATTAATGCGTGTTGTTGAGCACGTAACAAGGGGGTATAACTTGTCTGCGTCTACCGGGGCTGTGTTCCTGGACATTGAGAAGGCGTTCGATCGTCTTTGGCACAACGGCCTCATTCGTAGACTCAGTGACGACGGATTCCTGGACGGACTGGTGCGCCTAATACACTCTTACCTCACTAACCGAACGTTCCACGTCTGCGTTAACAACAAGAACTCCACACCTCAGGAGATACAAGCAGGAGTGCCTCAAGGAAGTTTAATAGGCCCTCCGCTCTTCACAGAATACGTCAATAAAGCTCCGACCACAGTCAAAACGATGCAAGCTATTTATGCTGACGATACCGCCTATCTTGCACAGTCACAGCAACCATCTCACGTAAACAGTAGATTACAGCACGCGCTTAACGTAGTCGAACCTTGGCTCACACGATGGCGAATTAAAGTCAACGTAGCTAAATGCGAGGCACTCCTATTTACACGAAGACCTAAGCAAAAACGCATTCACGAACACTGTCGACCGCTAACGCTACACAATCAACAAATACATTTCCGGAACGAAGTTAAATATCTTGGAGTCAAATTTGACGCGAAGCTAACATGGAAGCTCCATATAGAACACATGGTTAATAAAGCAAACATCAGACTCAAACAGCTATACCCTATGCTAAACAGACAAAGCACACTACACCAAGGTAATGCCCGAACAATGTACTTAGCACTCATTCGGCCACTCATGACGTATGCAGCTCCGGTTTGGGGGTACGCCGCTAAGTCTCACATTAGGAGACTGCAATTAATCCAAAACAAAGTACTCAGGATCATAGCAAATGCTCCTTGGGGAACACGAACAACCGACTTACACCGAGATTTCCGACTCGAGCCAATACAGCAAGTAATTAAGAAGCCATAAACATGTACGGTAAATCCCAAATGTCGCGAAATCCTTTGATACGCACTATAGGCAGTTACGATCACAACCACAGATTTAAACACCCACGGCCGAAAATATTGCTCAACAGATAGGAAAAAACTAATGCATAAAGAAGTAAGAAATCTGTCTGTCTACTGCATCAAGGGCCACTGGGGTTAGGGTCCCATTCCCTAACCAACCTGCAAAGTGATCACTGGGCTAAGGAAAGTGGTTACAGTGCGATCGCAGGTGCAGAAGGCAGCCACATACAACAAGAAATCAATCCACAAACAGTATTAGCACAGTATCCGGCGTGGTAGACACCGCGGGGGCGACGGTTGTCGTGGCGGGCTAGCGCGATGCATCCTGCTCCAATATTTCCTGATATGAGCATGGTGGGGTTGTCTTACCCGGTGGCGATGACACATGCTGGTGGGGGTGGTCATGGCGGTGGTGTCCGTCATCGTCCTAAAGCCCGGGCAAGTCGGGGGTGGTCATCTAGCAGCACTGTGGCTGTCGCCGTCGGTGAAACCCTTACCGTGTACTCCCGGGATGAGGAAAGGCTCTGCGCGTTGCGGCGGTTGCGCTCTGGCGCCCTCTCGGTGCGAATCACGTCTCACCAACACTTACAACACCTGTTGCACACAGCTGTTATTAATATAACGATTCGGCATGTTCCAGGACCATCTCAACGACAGCAACGGCGAGCGGCACCAGCTGATAACCTCAGCGGCGGTGTGTGGACCAGCTGTAGTTATTGCATGATACCATATCCTAACAAAACTAACAAACCCTTCATACATCCAACCTTGTAGCATAGAATCTGTCGCGGTACTGGCAGTATCTTAGCCAGCCGCTCTTATTCCCTACCTAACTATCGCAGAGGTTTTTTTCCCAAGGGTAAAACCTTGGCACTTTTTTCCCTCTGCCCTGTCTCTTCTTTCAAAAGTTTCTGTCTATCTTATCCGATGGACCCATGTAAACGGGCGGACGCCTGGACGCATGGAATACATCACAATCCCGTTCCTGTGACCACCTATAGAATTACTAACTTAATGCATGTGCAGAGGCGAGCAGTAGTTAACAGGAAGCTCTTACCTTAAAAGAGATACAAAATCAGTACAGTTTATTCATATTAAGAGTGATATACTAATAGCTCCTTCATTCAATCAGTTATTAGAAACTATTTCAGAGCTTTGAATTTATTTTTGCATGAAATTTCCTTAAGAAATAAATAAACATTTATTACACAACAGGTTTTGTTCAGTTATGATGGAATATATTGTTCATTATTTTCCACAGAAAATAGTTTAATCCAATGTAAATTACTCTAAAGCAATAGTGTTGGAACTGACAATTAGAGAAGAGACAGAGATTACTTATAGCATAATTAGACTATAGTATAATTTGTTTGCACCAGACATACAGATGGGAAAAACTAAAGTGATAAAACAATGATGCAACTAAGGAAAATGGAAGCGGCTTCTAGGCGATATAAATAAGAAAAGAAAGGGAAATTAACGTTCGGTGTGCACACACGTTCCGACCCTAATGGCCCGTTTTTTCTATTTGTGAGCAAGGCATATGCCGAAATATTGTGTTGTTTGTTTGTCAGCATTAGTGTTCTCTCATCGCATCCGTCCACTTTGGTATGTGGTGGGTTAATTTCCCTTTCTTTTCTTATTTAAAGTGATAAAACAGTGATACTGAATTTCCACCACCTCTTCCCTAATCAACACTCAGCCAAAGAAGAGTCTGAATTTAAAATTTGTTTTGAGATCCTGCATTTCTTCTGTTTCTCTCAGAATGTTTATGATTCTAAAAGATTACTAAGTACTTTACATAATACTTAAAACATATTACCTATAATCAAATACAAATAAACATTTACAAACCTAATTTTGTGAAATCATATCCTTCTTTTTCATCATTTTCACATTTTGCTAAGCCTGGGGAGCATTTATGTCACCTGTATGTTGGAAAAAGTGGTATGGCTTAACATGAATTAAATTTGGTGCATAATTCCAAACATCCTCTCTGTCATCAATGATGCATACCAAATTATCTCCACATGGGAAAAGTGCTCTGAAATGGAATTTCTCACTTAGTATTTGAACAAATACAAAACTAAAGTATGATCTTAATTTTTTAACTGATGCTATAAATCCTGTTATTTACCATTGCCATAACATAAGAGTGGTGAGTACTGCTACTTGTCTATGAATCATTTAACCTTGGTCAAATGTGTTTTTGTGCTATTCTCGTCGTGTAATTTGTAGTTTTATCTTGGATGATTAGGGCAAAGAAGCTGTTACTTACCAAAAGTGACAGCAAGGTAAAAGAGAACACAAAGTTGTTACATACAGATTCCTCACTAGCCAAAGATAAAATAAGTTGACAATCTTCCCTATTAACTTTTAGGGAGGGTGTTTGTATCAGAAAATTTGGAGTTAATCAATGACGACAGTAATGAACCTTATTTCCTATTACAAAATAAAATATTTGGATAATGGAAACACAGAAACTGCCGTGAGGCACTGAAAATGAGATCAGTGCCTCACAAAATCAAATATTTATAGAATATGGATGAAAGATCTGAATAGAAACACGAAGAAAAGAATTCAGACAGAAAATAATTAAGTAAAAGCTTAATGAAGCTGTTGACCACACATATCGGATAACATGAATTTATGTCTGGATCCTCATTTTAATGCATGCTTTCATTTAAAACGTGACTTTTGCACTCAGCACATTACAACACAACAATAGCCTCCTAGTACTTAAAGGAAGCTGGAAAGTAAAGCTTTTAGCATTGCAGTTAAAGTTATAATGTCAAACTTGACAAAAAGATATTTTACAAGCAAAAATCAGTCCAGTACTGTGTATGGATGATGAACCAAGTCGAAAGCAAACACTTCCACAGATACTATTATTAAAAATAAGCATTTTGAAACAAGATTTATATAGTTGGAAAATTTTATTTAAGATAGTAATTAAATGAGAATTTTCAGTTTAAGCAGAAGTCGAATAAGCCAGCCAGGTAATGCAATTAGTTAGAAAACACGTGTAGACAACAGATTTCGATCAAATAAAGAAAAGGCCTTTGTTTAAATAAATAAATGGAAACTAATTAGTGAAATGTCTTGTCATCACATAATAAGACTCAATAATAAAATTTGAGATTTGTAGACAAACTTTAGATAGGGATTTTCAATAATAAAAAATATTCAGCTTTGAGATTAAAGGAGTAACCAAGTCAAAAATAAGCTTAAAAGAATTAGAATATTAAATAAAGTAATAATATGATTAGACAAATAATAATAATTTACATAGTGAAAAAAGGGACTTTAGATGCCAAGTCAAACATTACACAATACCAGTTTCCATACGACCCTAAAATACAGAAATCTCAGAGAGGGTATAATAATAAATAAGGATTAAAATTTCAATCAGAAAAGCAGAGACGACATTTAAATATATGCAATAAAAAAAGATATGGAAATTTAAGGTATAAATGACACATGGTGGAAGTGGTGAAATTATTGAGCAGTTACATGTTTTAAGGTTTGTGTGTAAATAAAAACAGCTACAAATCTAAATAGTATTTCACATGAAACAGAAAATTAAAAGGAATTGTTTACAAGGGACTATTTAAGGAAATATAGGAAAATGAAGGAAATCCTCCAACTAAAAAAATTAATAATGTCTAAACGAGTGGAAATTCGATAAAAGTTACAAGTGTGTTTAGAATAATTCACCCTACACAATATCCAACTTTGGGAGTGATCTGATGAAAATAGATGACCATGAGAATCAGCTGTTCTTTCAGCTGCGGTTTTCCAGACGTTCCCGTAGCGAGAGTATGTACGGCACAAGAGAGCCGCCCTGCACAGGAATTAGTTTCAGGGATTTTGGTAGTTAGGTCACCTCCGCATCAGTTTGTGTCGTGATGATCTGTTTTTATTCTTAGAAATTTTCACCACAAGGCAGTGATAGAGAAATTTTGGTGTGAGTTGGACTTGTAAATTATTTAGAGACAAGATTCTGGTGATAGGTTGACTAAGTTTGTACCTTCTTCAAGGAAGTGAACTTTTGTCTTTTTCATTTGAATTTTAAAATATAATAATATTTAATTAAATTGCAATGGAGCACACGCTCCAGTGGCGATTTCCCTAACACCCATCTTCCCGCTTCCCTGCGCCCACCTACATTTGCCGTCGGCAAATTTTAACTTTAAACTCTTTCAACGTTTTTGGTGAATTATTCATCATTTCTCTTGGTAACTAATTCCAATTCCTGACACCCTTCCCAAAAAAAAAAAAGAGACTCTATCTACACCTTTGTGCCTGAAATCAAGTGCATGCTTGTGGTTATGGTCATCTTTTCCCTTCCATGCATTACTTTTAATTCTTGCACCAATATCTTTCCATGCCTCATCAGCAATATAGGACTTGTACTCTCCCATGACCCTCTTCAGCCTCCTTCTGTCTTGCAATGAATCTCATTCGAGCTCTTTTAACATGTCTATTACTGATTGCAATCTGCATTAATTTCCAGAAACCCTCTCCAACTTATCTTAATTCATTAATATTGGGAACTTCATGGATTTTAAAATGAGAGAAATCAAGTGTTTGTGATTGTCTTGTTGTGGTAACCAGCAATCTTCATATAGGATATGAAGTCTGATAGAATATCACATTCACATTGTATAAATTTTTTCTGATACCAGCATCAACTCCAAGAGTTGAAATAAGATATAGTGACTTTCTAATTTTGGTGTGTTGTTTCTGAATCCTATTATTACACCACCAGGATCTCTTGCAGTGTTTTTATTTTAAATAACACAAGGAGATAGGTAACCGATTCAGGCAAGAACTTTGCAAGAACAGATTTATCATTGGTAGTATCAGGATAATAATACATTGCTAACAGAATTTATGATGAAATGGTCTTGTCCACCCCAAGCGAAAGTTTTGAACGACTAATGGAGTAAGTACATATGAACATAATACAAAGCCCATGGTAGACATATAACTCAGAAGTGATCACAATTTGACACAAACATAAATGTTTTATTGTGCTCATCAAACTGCATTTGACACATCTGGAAAGCTCAGCTTCTTTCCAGTCTGAATACAACACATTTGTTTCTTGACCAAATAAATACATGCAAAAATTTCACGAATACGACGAATGGTAAAGTGGGTATACCCGGACGGAGATTTGAACCGGCGTTCTCCCAAATGCGAGGCCAGAGTGTTAGCCACTCACCCTCCAAGCTCGGTACGAAAGGACCGCCTTATTTGAATAAATTATTTATATGTTTAGTGTAATAGGTACATAAGAAAACTTGAAGCCAGTGAAGCAGCTTATTAACATTTCTGCGATATGTGTTACTGCTATATAGCGGCTTGGCTCTGAACTGTCTCCATACACGCAACTATCATAGTTATTACTTTTGTGATTAAAGGGTCAAATTCTGAGAGCTTTTGTTCTTAATTTATAATGTTGCCTGATTGGAGACCTTAATCTTTTAAATGATACCCAATTTATCAATTTCGGTTAGGTATCAAGGGAAATAAATGGCTCATAACAAAAATACACGTTATGGAAATAGTGATAATTTTGCCCTTTAAGGATTAAATTCCAAAAAATTCTTTCTTAAAATATGATGTGATCAAAGCAGAGTCTATAATCTCTAAAATAATACCTAATTTCTCGATTTCAGATAGATAGCAAGGAAGATAAATGGCTCGTGGCAAAAAAATACATTATGGAAATAATGATTCTTTTGCCCTTTAAGGGTTGAATTCTGAAAAATTATTTTCTTAAAATATGTTGTGACCACAGTGGAGTTCTTAATCTTTAAAATGATACCTCATTTATCTATGTTGGTTAGATATCAAGGGAGATAAATGGCTTGTGACACAAAAACTTTGATACTCTTGCCCTTTAAGGGTCGAATTCTGAAAAATTCCTTTCTTAGTAATGATGTCATCAAAGCGGAGATCTTTAAACTGATACTTCTTTTATCGATTTCATTTAGGAATACAGGTAGATAAATGATTTGTGGTACAAAAAACAACATTTTAGAGAAATTGACATTTTTGCCTTTTAATGGTCAAATTTGGAAAAAATTATTTCTTAAAATATGTCGTGACCAAAGTGGATACCTTAATATACAAAAGCTGAAAAATAACAGAACAACTGGAGCAGACTGAATCGAGTTGCTTAAGGAAGTAAGTCCCAAATTGAGTAAGCATACCCACATGCTTATTGTTAAATATGGCATTCTGAAATAATTCCTGCTGATAAGGCTCAATGTGACAACTATCGCGGAATATCCCGGCTTTTAGTAGCTGAGGAAATTCTTGACAGAATCTTATGTAGTATAATTAATACCAGTAGTTGAAGAACTTCTTCCAGAAGCACAATGTGGTTTCAGGATGAATTGAGAGACAGTTGATATGATCTTCAGTGCTAGACATCTACAGGAAAAATCCAGAGAACAAAACCAACCTCAATATACATGTTTCATAAATATCAAAAAAGCTTTTGATTCTCTTAATCGAGAAGAATCTGGAGTATCTTAGCCTTAGTTGGATGCCCTGCCAAATATATCCAAATAAATGGCTTCTAAATAACACATTAATGCCACTGTTCTTACCAGGAAGATACAAGAAAAGTCTCTCAGATAACTGAAGGTGGGTTCTGCCTCCTTCCCTGTTTGCAATATTATTGGGAACTTTTCCTTATCTTATTAATGGCAAATTACAATCAGGTTTAGATATCACGTAGAAAACTGATAGAAAGCTATTTAATCTTAACAGACTATGAGTCAACATCAGTCGTTGAACTTACAAACGCAGATGACACTATTATCATGGCTATCTCTGAGGAGGAACTACTAATTATTTTAAATGCATTTACACAAACTTACATGACCAACTGCCTAGAGCTTGACACATTTGCCTATGACTTGACACTACCAACACACAGATCATTTAACAACCTGCACCGAACTCCTACAAGTCTCTCTGTCTATCATGATCAAGGGAAAATTTCTACGGGAAGTGGAACATTTTCCTTAATTCGGTAGCCATATCTCAACAAATTCAAACATTGATACAGAAATTCAGTACTGAATAAAAGGGCCACATTTAGGCTTTGTGGGCCCCTAGGCTATACATGTGGTGTGGGCCCCTGTCGGCAGTGGCGTAAAAATTTACGGGTGACCTTCTTCCTCTTTCTTTTTTCCTTAGCACTACTACTTGCATGTGGTGCGTGTCCCTAGGCTACAGCCTAGATAGCCTCTGCTTAAATGTGGCCCTGCTGAATAAGAGGCACTAGTACCACTTATGGATGTTTCCTTAAAAAGGGTGTTTGAGAATCATGAAATCTGTGCTTGGACAAAGCACTATGTTTATAGCATCATTGTATTACCCACTCTATTCTATGTTTGTGAGACTTTACCCACAAAGGTACTTAAAATGTATGGAGAAATACTTTGTATAAAATAGCAAGACCATCAATATCCCAGAAGAAGTGAGTACGACAAGCACTGAGGCAATGATAATTAAACACCAACTTAGATGGGTTGAACATGTAATCTGAATTCCAGACATTTGCCTCCCAAAACAACTATTGTATTTGCAACTAAAGAAGAGCCAACGAAATGTGGGAGAACAAATGAAACGATACAGCATTGAAACTAAGTCCAATTTAAGAAATGTCTAATAAATGCAAACAACTGCCGTCTCCGTGTACACGTCTAACTCCGCCTGGTGTCTCACTTCTGCAAAAATAAGATTGTATGCTGAAATATTGCGCTTTTCTTGTGTTTGTTTTTTTGTGTTCATCGTTCCCAGCCGCCTTCATCTGTGGTAAGTGCATGGTACATGAGCCTTAGAGCATTTTGAACAACAATGTTGATGACTAGAATCTGGAAAAAGAAATAAAAAGAAGGAATGGGAGAATACGAGGAGCTGTTTCTCTGTGATCCTGTGCTGATGTGTTCAGCATGTGTCATCACTGCGGGAGAACCTACAGTTTTAAAATCGAACTTTTTTGACCTTTTAGGACCCACAAATAGTATCCTGAAAGACATATTCATACTCGCAAATTAGTGCCTTGAATGAAAATGGAGGCAATGTGGTATAGACTATTAGATCATGGCACCCATTTACTTGATAATTTACAGAAAGTGTACTTTCATGTTAAAAACAATTACCTCTTAAATTGTTACTCTAGTTGATTTAATATTTGGAGTAACTTTCTTAGTTGCTTCACAAAACTTTCATCTAAAAAGCTTATGTTTATGGACTTTTGATTTGTGCAGTAATGCATTGTCAGTAACTTAAGGCAGCCCCAGTAATAGAGTCACATAAAGGCAAATGGGAACTATTTCCCATTTGACGGCTCTGCTCCTAGCTTAGTGAACATTTATTACTAAATCATAAACAAACTTATTGCAAGTTATCTGTTATGGTTACATATAAGATACAACCAAGTGTTTTTTTTTAAACAACTTTTCTTTATCTACAATTCTTTGATACATTGTACTGTTATATCTGTAAAGGTTTAAGTTGTATAATAGAATATTGATGACTAACTTTCCATTAATACTAGTATGTATATGTATATATATAAATAAAATAAAACCTGTATTAAATCTAGTCAGGCCTCCCACCATGGGAGCACATCAATTTGATGCAACATTTCGAAGTCACTCTCTGACTTAATCTTCTGACCAGGTATCGGGTTCAGGATGACGGAGTGTGAAAGCAAGATCAAAATGACATATCAAATTGACATGCTCCCCTGATGGGAGGCTTGAGAAAATCTAATAAAGTTAATACACCACCAAGAGCCACCATTCATTGAAAATAAAACCTTTTACTTACTTAAGATTGGCTGTCTTTGAGTTTGAACTGAAGCACTCATCCCTTGATAAAATACGATGAGAGAAAAACTTCCCATCTGGGTCAAGGAACATAGCTATCATGTGTGCATAGTTGCGGGCACCAAAAGTGCAAATGTGCAATTCATAATATGCACTAATTTCAGTAAGGAATTTTTGAGTGCCAGGCCTTATGCGAGTATGATACCACGGTGATATTGATCCATACAGTTGGAAATGGTAGACATCCTGAAATTAAAACAAATTTCTTCTTAGACATAGAGGAAAGAAGGAGCCAAAATATGAATGGAGAAATACAAACCTTTTGTTAAAACTAGCAGTGAGAAAAACAAAAGAATTATACCATACTTGCATTATTTTTCAGTTATGGCATGACAAGATTAAGTAACACATTGTGATGATTATACAATGACCCGGAGTCTCTACAGCTCCCTATCAAAAAACAGAGGAAGTAGGGTGTACAAGTATATGTTTCTTGATGTATATAACGGCAACCACTTTCATGTTGTAATGTTTTTGTTTGTACCCATGCAGACAACAAGAGGTTGAATAGGCTGGTTAGAAGAGAGTATACAAGTAATAAATCAGCAGGATGGTAGTAAACACAATAAACACGGAATAGCAGCAAAGGGAGATGTTAATATTATGGTTGAAGGGAAAACATTGTAATATGTGAGTAGGATTTTTTGGATACTTCAGAAAATTATGAGCTATCATTCAGTTGGTTACTAATAAATTAGGTGATACAAAAATGGAGGCAAGACCATTGTAAGATTGCCATGAAAGGATAGTAGAGCATGTACCAGAACAACTTTCCCATATCAGCAGACCAAGAAATTAGAAATAAATGAATGAAGTTTTTCTTGGGGAAAATAATCGAGCTAAATTGTTACTTCCATGTTTTGTGCTTTGCAGGGTGCTAATGAAGTCTGAGACTACAGCTAGGCAAGTTAACAACGTCTGCCGTTGCTGTGTCAGTCTTTCAACAACACACTCTAGACAAGCTGCAAACTTCAAGTCTTACAAATTGTTCAATACACTTGAAGATGGTGACAGTATCGATGAAATATTGTGTTTAAATAACAATTTAACTTGGTTAGTTTCCCAACTACAATGTTACTAGAATAAAGAATTAGAAATAGATTCTAAGGTATTATGAGGGAATTGTGTAGGTTAGTATGAGGACAAGAGAGAGTGCATCCTTGCATATTTATGGTTCTGTACTTTAATTATCAAACACATATCATGAATGTGATGGGCAAGATTACATAGCTTGACACAAAAATCATTTTTTTTTTTTTTTTTTTTTTTTTGTAACAGTTTAACGTCCCTTTTTAACAACGTGGTCTTTAGAGACGGGAAAGGATGGGGGCAAGGAATGGGAAGGAATTCGGCCATGGCCTTTTGAAGGAAGCATCCTGGCATTCGCCTGGAGTGATTTGGGGAAACCATGGAAAACCCAAATCTGGATGCCCGGACGGGGATTCGAACCGCCGTCCTCCCGAATGCGAGGCCAGAACGTTATCCGTTACACCACCACGCTCGGTCACAAAAATCAATGCCTGGCACATTTTAAGGTCAGTTAGCAGACTTTGCTCTAATGCCATGCCATGTTGCTGTACATGCTGCTAATGCTACCGTTCAATAACAGTGAAATATATATGTACCTTTAGAATACAATGCACACTGAATTTATACTATTTTAAAATAGAATTATTTTAGAATATAGCAAAGTAACCTCAAATTAAAACTTTTGCAAATTTTTATCAAAACATACAAAGTACAAGGTCTGTACCAAAAGTATCCGACCTTCCTTCATATTTCCCTGTTGGTGTTATTCTGTGTCATTGGGCTAGTGACATCCTTCGAAATAGTCCCCATTTGATTGAAGAATCCCAACGGCCTTTCCACTTTTGGAAGCAGTCCTGGAAACTGTTTTATGGTATCACCTTTAGAAGACCGTATTAGTTTTGACTGTTTCTTAGTCGTCAAATCGGAGTCCTTTGAAGGGCATTTTTAATCTTGGGAACAACCAAAAGTTGCGGGGAGTTACATCAGGACTATACAGAAGCTGACAGAGCTGTACAACTTTGTGTTTTGTCAAATACTGCTGCACGAGGTTTGAAGCAGGCGCATTATTGTAATGAAGCCAGTCACTGCTCGACTACAGCTGATGATGTTTTCTGCCAATTGCATCATGCAATCTTTTCATAATTTCAAGATAATATTTTTTGTTGATCGTCTGACCTTTAGGAGTATTTTTGTGGTGCACAACACTCTCATAACAAAAATCTACAAAAAATCAGCAATGACTTGAACTTCTTCAAATTTGGTGCACTTTTTCTTCTGTCTTGGCTCCGCCAACAGCTTAAACTGCGAAGACAGTCATTTTGTTTTGAAATCATAACCATAAACCCATGATTCATCACCAGTGTTTTAAGCAGATTTTCAAGCAATTTCAGAATGAATTTCGCACACAAGAAAAACATTTGCAAACACTACTTTTCGGTATTCCAAGACCACATTCTAGTTCACAAACAGTCAACAGCTGATCTTTATTGATCGCAGGTGCCACACTTTCAATATTATCTTGTGTTTTGTCATTGAAGCCTGCCCAGAGCGTGGATTACTACGAACAGATGTGTGTCCTTTTTTGAACCACTTATACCACTATTTTATTAGTGCTCATACACTCATCCCCAAATGACATCTTAATCATTTCGATGGTCTCAGCACAACTCTTTTCGAGTTTAAAGCAAAATTTAATGCAAATTCATTGCTCTGATCTTTCTGTCATTATTTACGATCGCAAAATGTGATGAATGTACAAAACATTTTGTAAACAAATGCACACAGCACATGAACTAAGGCGTCTCAGCAATAACTGCAGCATCTAGGGAAGCTTTACTGTTGATACTCATACCTAGGGTATGGCTCTAAAATAGTTAAGAGCAAAGATACGAAGGAAGGTCAGATACTTCTGGGACAGACTTTATATATCAGATACAAGTGTTTTAGTACTTGTTGTTTAAATATAGGTTATAGGGACAGTTGGGAACAAATTCAAAGTTCTAGGTAATACCATTTTTGAGACAGCCCTGTAACAAAAATTAAAACTTTGATAAGCACTAAGTGTCTTTATTTTCAGACAAAACATTATATTAGTCTTCTACTTGATGAGCTGTTAGCATTGACAACTTACAAACTGAGATAGAATATATTTTTTGTCTTTACTTTTTTCTTAAGTAATATAATTTAATTTTATATATATATAAAAAATAGACATGTGTTTTCCTATATTTCACTTTTCTGCCACCACTACCTAGCACAAATCACTGACCTTTGTGTGTGGAAGTAACATGGAGTTTCCTGTCGTGCACAACGTTGGCCAAATGTCGGTAGCTGTGGGGATGTGGGAGATATGATGATTAAAAGTGGTCTATGCAGTGTATTTTCATATTTCGACCAAAGACATGTGTCTCTGTATATGTCACTCTGCTGCCACAACTACACAGCATAGACCACTGGTATTTGTGTGTGGTAGTCTCCTATCATGTACTATGGTGGTTAGATGTCATTAGTTATGGGGGTGTGGCAGATATGGTGTTTGAAAGTGGTCGACCTGCGGCAATTTCATATTTCTACCAAAAACGTAAGTGTCATGGTGTATCACTTTTTAGCCAAAACTATCTAGCGCAGATCACTGGTGTTTGCATGTGGTAGTAGCACAGGGTCACCCGTCGATCACAACATTCGCCAAATTTCGGTAACTGTGGTAGTGTGGGAGATATGGTGGTTGAAAGTGGCCGATCAATGATACTTTCGTATTTCGACCAAAGACATGTGTCTCCGTATATGTCACTCTGCTGCCACAATTACGTAGCATAGACCAATGGTGTTTGTGTGTTAGAGCTGTAAAAGTAACGAGAAATTCTGTACCTGTATGTATTCATTACTAAACCAATCAATACAAGGTTACTTTCTAATCGTTACTTTCGGTACAGTCAAACAATAGCATGAAGCATTGTACCGAGTCACGCCGCGTACGGGTTAACTTCGTTACTATCGTATCGTTTCGTTACTCGTTACTTTCGGTACAATTGAACTCTAGCATGAAGCATTGCATCGCATCGTTTCGAATACGGGAAGACTTCGTTCGTACTTGGTAAAGTTAAAGTAAATTGTTTATTTAATAAAATAAGTTTAGCTAAGTTGTACATTCGGATAAAACTTAAAGTCAAGTAATTAGCACATGGATCATATGGAAAACCTCTGAATGTATATTTGATTTACTGTAATGAATATTATATACGAAAGAATAATCCAATTTCAAAACAAACACCTGTTTGCATACAAAAAGAAAAAAAAAAGACCTGACAGTAACAACAACTAATGACGATTATTTTTTAAAATAGCCTGCTCAAAACCCTGCATAGAAGCCTGATGTGATAATGGGACATGTATTTAACAAATACTATAATCTCATCAAATTATTTTGTTTTTAAATAGGAGGTTTCACCATTGTCTTCCTTTACGGTTTTCATATAATTTTTTTAAATTGTTCATCTTTTTGCGATAGGTTTGTTAAAATAAATGTAGACATACTATCAAATCGGGCCTGCAGGCAAACACTATTGACTCCTGTGTTAATTGTTTCATTTTAAAACTATCAATATTAAAAACTTTTAGATCAATAACAAAGGTTCAGGACAAACATGCGATTAGATTAATTGTTGTTGCGCCGCAGTTACAACAAACATTAAATATCAAAGCCAGAACCGCATTGATGATTGATCACATGGATCCTGTGGTAATAATACAATAACTAACACCAAGCAAAAGGAATAAAGTCATTGTAACTAATTCTTTGTTTATGGAATTCTGGAACTGCAAAAAAGGGTTGCTAGATTTGTTTATGGCAATTATCACAGAATGCAATCAGTAACAGATATGATAAAAGAGCTGGAATAGGATTCACTGGAAGACAGGAGGAGGGTGAAGAGGGTCATGGGACGTATATTGATGGTGAGGTATGGAAACAGATTGGTGTAAGAATTAAAAGTAATGTTTGGAAGGTAAAAGATGACCATGAACACAAACTTGCACTCGATTTCAGGCACAACGATTTAGGAAGATCCTCTTTTTAGGTTAGGGTTGTACAGACTGGAATAAGTTACCAAGAGAAATTATGAATAATTTAAAAAAAACGTTGAAAGAATTTAAAGTTAAAATTTGTAGAGGGCGAATGTAGATGGGTGCAGGAAAGGGAGGAAGATAGGTGTGTAGGGATATTGTCACCGGAGCATGCGATCCATTGCAATTTTTTTAAAATATTATTAGAACATAACAAGTGCAAATAAATATATCAAAAAGAATAAGAAAACTCTTTTATATAGTGAATTACACTATAAAATAAAATAGAAGGTATCAATTCTTAAAATAAACAAATTTCACAAATGTTTGAAATCAAAAACCTCACTAATAAACTATCAATGAAAAAAACAGTAACTATCTCAAATTATCCATACAAATTTTAATGTTTAACAAAATAAAAAGTACAAAATTAGTTACCTGCAGGAGTTGAATCGTGTTCGTATCTATACGACAAATGTGAGTAACGAAATGAATTTGTGAGTAACGATTTGGTACTTCGAGTCAGGCGACGAACCCGTTACTCTATTGTGTGTGGTAGTGGTATCGTGTCTCCTATTGTGTACTATGGTGGTTAGATGTTGGCAGCTATGGAGGTGTGGAAGATATGGTGGTTGAAAGTGGTCGACCTGCGGCACTTTCATATTTCTACCAAAAATTTATGTGTCATGGTGTACCACTTTTCAGCCAAAACTATCTAGCGCAGATCACTGGTGTTTGTGTGCGGTAGTAGCACAGAGTGACCCGTCGATCACAATGTTGGCCGAATTTTGGTAACTGTGGGAGTGTAGGACATATGGTGGTTGAAATTGGTCAATCAAGGATATTTTCGTATTTCGACCAAAGACGTGTGTCCGTATATTTTACTTTGCTGCCTGAACCACATAGTGCAGATGACTGGCATTTGTGTGTGGTAATAGCATTGAGTCTCTCATCGTGCACTATGGTGTTTAGATGTCGGTAGCTATCAATCAAAATTCTTTACAAACACGAACGAAGTCGTGGGCATTAGCTAGTTTGTAATAGAATTTTAATAACGTACAATTTTTACAAATTTTTAAATACAATTTTCAGTCTTGGAGCAAACAAATACATGTGCAAACTTTAGTTTTCAGCTTATTCCATTTAACTGCTAGAGTCCTGCAACAAACAGAAGGAGGTAAACTAAGTTATTGCATCAGAAGTAGGACAGCCAGTAAAATACAGAATAACAAAGAGGCTGTATTATTATTTAGCCTGAAGACATACTGTATACCATCAGCCCAAAATGTATGGAAGCAAACGTTGCTCTGAACTTATACACTGATTCGTTCGACCCAAGTTCTACAGAAGTTGACAGAGAGTTTGATATCCAATCACATCAGGAAAGTCTGTTAGGAAAGGAAAAGGTTTGTAAATCAAACAAATGGGTTTATGAGACATTACCCATGTGATTATTGGCAAGACGAAGGAAGTGAAGTGTAGCATTGGATTTACATAGCATTTCACAATGAGCCATCAGATGATGGTGAGTAATGCTGAAAGACACTGGGGTAAATTGGAATCCGTGTAACTAGCTGGAGGAATTCTTAAGAT
The DNA here is from genome assembly GCA_031002005.1 of Vandiemenella viatica. Taxonomy (NCBI): domain Eukaryota; kingdom Metazoa; phylum Arthropoda; class Insecta; order Orthoptera; family Morabidae; genus Vandiemenella; species Vandiemenella viatica. The sequence continues at coordinate 223,876,996 of JARYHS010009186.1, read as the reverse complement.
GTAGGAAGAAATGGGTAGGTAATTAGGGAAGTAGTAAGCAAAAGTAGGTGTGTGTCAGGCTGATGTAGTGGACCACTGTAGTTTATTATTCTAAAGAATGATTTGTTGGCTTTCAGTAAGCAGTTAGGTTGTTTGCAGTTGACATACTGATTTATAATGGGATTAAAAAGAAAACAGGTAGGTGAAAACAGATTGAAGGTAAAAGCTAAAAATCAGCTCATCAGACATTCAGATGGGAAAACCAAGGATTTTCTTGATTAAATGGAGGGGAAGAATTTGCTTGGCAAATTCTAGTTTTGCTTATGTTGGACTTAGAAATTTCGAGAAAAAGTAGTTGTCAACTTAAAGTAATTTTCCTGTAATCTTTCCCATAGAGACAATGCGCCATAAAAATCATTTTAAAGTGTATTTATCCTATCGAGAAATGTTTATTTTAAGAGATATTCTGGTTTGTTTATATTTTGAAACACGCGATCAGAAAAGTAAAATACTAAGATTTGTAATATCTTTAAATCGAGTAAAGCGACAACTGATCTTTTATCACCAGCTATAGTCAGCATAGTTTCCGATATTTTAGCAGTAAAATTAAATAATTTGGCAAAGTTTAATTAGCGATTTTAATTAAGAGAAAATAATGAACTTTTTAATTAAAAGGAATATTAATTTGAAATTTATATCAGTAGACAGCCCTAATTAAGACGATTCTGAATATATAATGGATTTAGTAAAAAGTTTTAGCATTTGTCAGGTAAATTAAGTTTTTGAAGATAGATTGTCATTGACTGTCGCTGTAAAAATTCAAACGTTTGGGTTGATCCCCTACTTCAGAGATTTGTATCACCCACCACGCGGAAATTAAATAAAACTTTAAAACTAATTACTCTAAATTCCTCACTAAACTGCTGTTGGATAAGTCTAGACACTGTCAAGGTTTAAACAATTTTAATAATCTGGATCGTCTAATAAATTACACACACTTTTGGTCTCGCGGAAGCGAAAAGATGTGATACAGTTGCTTACGCCACTGATTTTGGTCATCATTCCTATAAAAGGATCCCTCCGCCATCATGCTTGGTCTTTTCTTTTCTGTGGAGCGCTATGTGAAGGTAATCTGTGATAGTTTGGGCTGGAGCGGGTTGGCGGTTGGTGGAAACTTTCACTCAGTGTCGGCCATGTTGGTACTTTGGTGTTATAGCCTGCGAGGATAACTGTTAACATGAACTTATAAATTTACAAAAGGGATTTGGTCGGTAAATTTTCTCTCCACAATCTGCAACATTTTGGAAACTAGTGTTCGATTTGCCTACTGAACTGTTTAATGCAAATTTTAGTAAATGTGACTGTGAAAATAAAACTTTAAATTTTTCTGAAAGTGAACTGTTATAATTTAGTAGAAGAACCTTTTCTAGATTTGTGATTTAGAAACAGATCTAGTGGCGACCTTCAAGCATTCAAGTTGAGTTTCTACTAGGCTAGATGGTCAAATTCAAATTGTTTTATGAAAATTCCACAGAACTTTCCATCTACGTGATCTGTTAGTTAAGTCACCAAGGCGATACTACAACCCCAGTGTCAGCCTTGTCCTTACAAAGGCATAAAATCTAAATATCTTTTGACTGTAAGATCTACTGGGTTGGATGTATTTGGGATGTGGTTGGAGAAGGATTAAAAGTCCAGTACCAGTTAGAAAGTAATATGAAGGGATGTGCTAGGTAAGTGAAGGTACTGGACTACGAAACCACAGCAAGACCTTACTTGAGTAAGATAGGATAACATCAGATCCATATCCTGTGTATCAAATACAGGAGTCGCAGGGGTGTAAAAGAGGGCAGCTACAATTGTTTTGTTGTCAGAATCTGATATGACAAAGTAGTTGGGTTTGAAGTTACCACTAAACAGAAAGCAGGTGTAGATACTGAATGGTATGAATAATTGCATATTTTTGTAATGGGACCTGGAAAAAAATTGAGCAAAGAATTAGGAATAATCTATGTAATGTAAGAAAGGATCATAATGATAAAATAACTCTTGATTTTAAGCATAAGAGAGTTGAAAAGTTTTCATTCGTAGATAAGGAAAACAGGGACCATCTCAAAAATTAAAAAAAAAATTAACACTGTTACTTACAGGCAAGTCATTAACTGTCAAGCAATACTTGAGTCATAAAAAAAGTGGAAAGAACTAGTGTATTGCCAAAGAAGAGTAGAGGATTCCATCAATACACAACCATTAATAAAGACAAAAAAATATTAACAACAGCTTCCCAGTAAATTAAACTGTTGCCTGTTAACAGCTAGATAATAAACACGTCACACATACTACAGCCTTTTATGATGATTTATTTTCAGCAGTATCGAGTTGCTCATTAATGGGTAGTTATTAGTTAAAAATATCAACACCTATAAAGTGTTATCTCATTAGTAAACAACGAAGTGCTGACTGTAACCATATTTGTATAAAAATCATAAACTAAACATACTTAAAGCAACAACATTAAAATAGTTTTTGCCATATAATTCTGTAAACATTTTGATTTCCCACAGCTCTGATTAATTGTTGTTGCTAGGGTTTTACAGGCTCTGGTGAGGCAGCATTAGGTCAGCAATATGGAGAAAGAATGGACAGGCAGTAATAAATTTAATGTATTTGGATGATATTGAGGATTAGTAAAACATTTTGGAAGTATAAGACAGCCAGAGTAATAAGTAGGATTAATTATTTGTAAAGGCTCAGTTGTTCCACGAAGCATTGTTGGGCGCAGAAGCCTACAGTGTAGAAGTAGTAAAGTGATGGTTGTAAGTAGTCTGAAGCTGGTGGTTGCTAGAGATAGAGACAAAGTGATGGCACGGTGTATGTAAGAGTAAAGCAAGCCATACTTCCCGCTTATTAAGTATAAAGTGGACATATAAAGCAACTTGATGCTGTCCTTTCAGTATTTTATACAAGAGTTTTGTGGAGAACTAATAGCCGTAAGGAATTAGTGGTCAGAACAGTGTGTGTAACGTTGTTGGACTGAAGTGTTGTCAGAACCTGCAATTTTAAGAGAATTAATACAATGTGCCTTATCCACAGTCAAAGTAAATAATCTAACTAGTGGTGGTGATGGAAAACTTGTATGCGTTGCGTGAATAAAACCAGAGTGAACATTAAAGTGAACTGTGTTAATCCCATAGTTTATGAACAACTGTAAATTGGTCGGTCATACAGAAAGTAAAAAAAATGGTAAAATCATAAAACATCTGGTTGTAAAGAGGCAACTTAAAAGTAAAAGCCACCAAACAAACTGAATGTCTGGCTGGCTCTAAAGAGGTCAGCCAGATAATAAAACAATGTATATAAATAAAAGCCTAGATTTCTACAGAAAGGCCAACCAGTTTTAAAAACACATTTAAAACAAAAATGGGATTAAAATGGTAAAATATAAAACATGGAATATTTATAATGGCAATCCAGAGATCATCGATTCCTCTTAAATCTACATCTTTCTTTCTGGGACAAGTCCACCCAAGACACAGAAATGCAACTGTGTTTGTTTAAAATAAGGGACAGGTCATTAGCAAAATAAATAAACAAAACATAGTCGGTTAAAGTGTGATGTACTGAGGTACGCCACAAGTATCACATTCTGGTGGATCCACTTGACAAAGAAGAACACTGCGCATAAAAAACACAGTGCCCAATACAGATGCGAGTAAGGAAAACCTTGATCTTACAAAACTTTATCCCTTACCAATCGCTGGAAGAAGCTTTTGCACGGTTCATTTGACCACTTCCAGTAAATGTCTCTGCCAAATGTAAAATATACGAGGCATGTTTTTTAAGTAAGTACCGTTTTTAAATTAAAAAAAGATGTGAAAATACATATCAATAATTTTATTTTTACATGAAAGCCTGTACGTTACTCTACTTTTCTATATAATTCCCTTCAATATTGAGGCACTTGTCATAACGTAGTACCAGTTTTTGAAAACCCTCCTCATAGAAGTCTGCCGCCTAACTTGTTAACCACTGCATCACAACTGTTTTGACTTCGTTATCGTCTTCAAGATGCTGACCGCCCAGATGCTTCTTCAAGTGCAGGAACGGATGGTAGTCACTGGTCACCAGATCAGGGCTGTACGGAGGATGATCTAGAGTTTCCCATCGAAAAGATGTGATGAGATCTTTGGTCTGATTAGCCACATGTGGACGGGCAGTATCATTCAGCAAAACAATATCCTTACTCAACTTGCCACGTCTTTTGTTCTGGATTCAACGGCGCAGATTGTTCAAAGTCTCACAATAATCTGCTGCATTGATTTTCTCATTACGAGGCAGAAATTCCACAAGCAATACTCCTTTTCTGTCCCAAAAAAACTGTGCACATGATTTTCCGGGCAGAAATCGTTTGCTTGAACTTCAATTTTTTGCGTGAATCTGAATGCCGCCATTCCATGGACTGTTGCTTTGATTCAGGTGTGACGTAGGCCACCCATGTCTCATCACCCGTAACAATTTGGCTTAAGAAATCATCACCATCGTTGTGGTACCGCTCAAGGAAAGTCAATGCACTACCTAAACGTTTGGTTTTGTGCACATTGTAATAGAACAGGCATAATGCCTTTTAGTAATTTATTTAATATAAGCTCTCTGACGAGGCATAGTAGGAGTATCGCTGACACGAGTGATGGCGCATGAATTGTATTGAAGTATTAATCTGGATTAAAAATAACATTATTATTTACGATTTTTTCCTACCTTTAATTGTACAGAAACCTGCAATCTGAGGAGACGAAGTGTTTGAAAACTTGCTTCTGTAGCGAGGAGCAAGTTTAACGATAAAATAAATAAGTTTCAAATGTGCACTGATTTCTTGTGTGTACAACTGCAATATTATACAGACAAGAAAATAAATTTAAAATAGCTACTTGGCGATACCGCGACAGGACAGTGTGTTTTGAAGTGGGATTAATTAATAGCATAATCAACCACGGACACATACTGAAACAAAAGGTAGGAAAAGTGAATTAGGTACATAAAGTAACGATAATTAACAAGCGAGCAGCCATTACCACCGGAAAGCGACAACCGAAGTGAGCCGACGATTCCCGAAGAGAGCCGATCCGCTCAGTATTAATAAGAACTAGATTCAGGCAACATCTCGACCGGAGCGGAGACTGCAAGGTGCGGCATTGCAGAGCGGGACGCAGTCCTAGAAGCTAGCAGTTCTTCTCTTCAAAAGGAAAGTGCCAAATTTTTTTATCTTTGTAAGAAACACAAACTGACATGAGAAAATTTTCATATGAAAATTTGCATTGAGAAAAAAATTAATTTTCATAAAGAAAAAAAATATTTTCTTCACGAGTAAATGTCAGTTTGAGTTGATATTGAAAAAAAAATAGTTTCAACCTTCCTGGGGAATTTTATTAATCAATAGTTGTTACCTTGTTTGCATTTCATTGCATGCAATAGCGTACACCTTGTTTAACAATAACTGTGATTAGTGTTGGAGCAGAATTTATCTGTTTTAATTTTAATTTTCTTGTTTGCTTGCTGGTTCCGTGGATATTTTTTTCTTTGCAATCAAAATGTTGTGCGATTGTATTGAAAGTGTTGACAACATGGCTACAGAAGTGAGTGAAATGGTGGAGGGGATGGCAGCAATAGGAAGTGAGTCCTTGAATGACTCAGGTCCTGAGTTCACAGATGGGTCAGTTCGTGCTATCTTGGTACAGTTGCAATCTTTTCAAAATAGTATGCAGTCAATGAATTACAACTTGAGGGCTGATTTAAAATCAGTAGAAAGTAATTTGAAGGTTGAGCTTGGGGGTTGATTGCAATCACTTGAGAGAACAGTGGGGAATTTAAATACGTTGGTTGAAGACAATGTCCGACAATTAGGGAATGTCCAATTAGAATTAAGACAACATAAGATTGATTGTAAGGAACAAGCTGAACGGCTAGCGGAACGGCTAACTAGGTTAGAGCATAGTGTGAGTAGGGAGACAATACTGTTATGACAGGATAACGAAGTACTCAGTAAACAGATAGTTGTCGTAGAAGAAACCAATGCCAGTCACAGGAGGCGGTAGAAGATCACTGTGTCCTTTTGGGAAATCACATCAAAGGAGGTGAAGAAAAGGTAAGCAGTTTGGTGACAAATGTCGAGTTGATTTCACAAGATGTGGGTAAGTTCAAATTATCCACAGCAGCGTTGATAGAAGATGTTACAAGAGTGAAAGTTCCGGCAGTAGTAAGGGAGGAGGTATCCAAAGTCAGGGGCTTGCTTCATTCGACTTCAACAGCATCGTGGGTCGAGGAGAAAATTGATTGGGAACGTTTCGATGATTATGGTCATATACACCCCGTTGAATTCATTCGGAATTTTGAGGACTTTGCACCTTTCTCAGTTGCTTCTGAGAAACAGCAGATCGAGATGGTTCGTAGGCACTTGGCCGGAGGAGCGAGGCGATGCGCCGACTGGTTTGCTGGCAATTGTAACACATTTAATGAATTCAAGAAGGAGTTTCTACAACATTATTGGTCGGTGGATAGGCAGATCGCTGTACGTAGAGAATTGTTAATGGGAGAACCTTACATGGCTGCTAAGGGGACGCAGAACTTTTTCATGATGTGTGTGGACTCATGCAAATACCTCGATAGTATTGTTAGCGAAGAGGAGTTGGTAAACACCGTTGCCGCTCGTTTGCCTCAACAGACCCAAGTGATTTTTGCGAATCATAGAATTCGTTCAGTAGCAGAAGCTGTAGACATGTTGACTAGACTAGACATCCAAGAAAAGAATACTCATGGAATTAAAAACCGAAATAGAATAGAATTGTCGACATCACACTTGCATTCGAGGCAGGAAGGTGATAGATGGGGAAATAATAGGAATGGAAAGCAGAAGTTTGGGAGAAACTTCGACAGTGGCGGAGCTAGTCAATCATTTAACGACCCGAGTGGCTCCGCTTAGATCACAGTCTACTACCGGCCAAGAAAGGCCGTTAAACTAATGTCTGCCGCTGTTTTGGCCTCGGCAGGGGCAGGCGAAACGCGAAGGCCAATTTTGAGAGGAGATATTGAGAAACAAATCCAAAACGGAAATGAAGAGGGAAACGATATCAAGGAGGCGGTCAAAACGAATGGATGGCGGAAGACCGAACAAGCAGCATACCATAAGGTAGTAGAATACGTCATGGAAGTGGGTGAATCATTGCCTGAAGATACAATAATGACTTTTGAGGTAGAGTGTGCCCTCGATAAAAGTAGTGGAGAAGTTACCGTGGGCGATATAATGATGACTTTGGGAGAAGAAGACGGGGAAGATAACTGGTCGCAGACAGGGGAGGATGAAGAATACAACCCCATCAATAATGTTAGTAGTATAGGGGATGAGTCGGTGATTACAAACCAAGGAGAAGTAGTGAGAAGTAGACGGGCAGGTCTTAATGCTATCTTTCATGATGACACGAGAGAGGCGTTGTTGGAAGAAAATGGGAGACTGAAGAGAAGAGAATTTCATTCACCGAGAGTATCGGTGATTTTGGGTGAGAGTGGTGTCGAAGCACTTTTAGACTCGGGAGCAGAAATAAGCTGTATCTCGGAGGCCTTGTATAGAAGTCTGATGGAATTGCCGAAGGTGGGCGTCTGGTCTGTGAGTGGAATGACCATTACCGCAGCCACTGGACAAAAAGTCACCAGAGTTAAAGCGGTTCTTCAGATGGACGGCAAGATTGGAGGAAAGAGAGTTGAAATCACGCCATATGTGGTACCAAACTTGAATGTAGAATTAATTCTGGGAGCAGACTGGTTGAAGTTGGTGGGAGCGATCATAAACTGGGTGGAGGATACCCTGGAATTCACGAGTATGGATGGACGGACCAAAGTAGACTTGAAGAAAACGGGAATGAGTGAAGTGGCAGGGCATAAGGAGATCAGAGTGATATCGTGGGGAGACGCAAGAACTGTACGACATCGGAAGGAATGCCATGTAGCCTTGGTGGGGATGACTAGTAGAAGTGAGAACCACACCGGGAATCAGGCGGGATCAACAGTGGGTGTGGAAGAAGAGGAGAAGGTCAGTGTTGAGGATGTTGTAGAAGAATTCTCGGATGTGTTTTCTGATATCCCTGGAAGGATCATAGGATATGAATGTGAGTTGAAAGTCAAGGAAGAGGAACCGTTTGCCGCCAAATCGTATAATGTTCCTATAGCACTGAGGACCAAGGTTCAGCAAGAATTAGATAAAATGGAAGCTCATGGGATAATCGAGAGATCTAGCAGTGCATATATAAACCCTTTACTAGTGGTCAAGAAAGCAGATCAATCAGTGAGATTGGTGTTAGATGCACGAGCACTTAATAAGATTCTGATTACGGAAAGGGACCACCCGTTACCGGTAGATGAGGTACTTAGAAGATTCAAGGATGTCAAGTACCTCTCGTCACTGGATCTAACAAGTTCTTACTGGCAAGTTAGTCTCGAGAAGCGATCGAGGAAGTATACGGCTTTCAGATTCGAGGGTAAATGTTATCAATTTTGTGTCTTGCCTTTCGGCCTCAACAATTCAGTAGCGACATTCATCCGAGCGCTGGACCAAGTGTTAGGAAGAAGCCTGAGAGATCAAGTTCTCATGTATGTGGACGATATGGTTATCGCTTCAAGGACATTAGAAGAACATAGGCAAATTTTGAGGCAAGTTTTCCTAGCTCTGCGAAAAGGTGGAATGACACTGAAGAAGAAGAAGTGTGCCTTTTTGAAGAAGCAGTTGACCTTCTTGGGACACCTTGTAACACCTGAGGGCATTAAGGTGGAACCATCAAAGTTAGAGGCTATTGAGAAATTCCCAAAACCTCGGGACAAAACTCAACTGAAGAGTTTTCTGGGCCTATGCGGATACTACCGCAAATTTGTAGAAGGAGATGCCCTTAATTGCGAAAATTTAAGTAATTTAATGAAGAAGAAATCGTGGGATTGGACAATAGCTTGTGAGGAGGAATTTCAGAGGATTAAATCCGCATTGGCGAAGAACATTACATTGTCACACCCAGATTGGGAAGAAGACGTGTGTCTTGCTACGGATAGTTCACAATACGGACTGGGAGCAGAGATATTCCAAGAAATAAAAGTGGATGGGAAGATAGAGCACCGTACAATTGCTTTTGCGAGTCGTATGTTGGGTCGACATGAGAGGCGGTATTCTGTTAGTGAGAAGGAGTGTTTAGCGATTGTATGGAGCTTCCAAAAGTTTCGGCACATTTTTTTAGGAAGAAAGACTATAATATACACCGATCATAAGTCATTGTCTTTTCTCTTGACCTGTCGGTTAGTACATGGAAGACTAATGCGATGGACACTATTAATGCAAGAATTTGAATTTGAGATCAAATACCGGCCAGGAAAGGACAATGAGGTGGTAGACTGTTTGTCAAGATTACCGATGGGACTTGAACAGGAGACTGGATCGATTGAAGCCGAGGATAGGGCGTTTGTGAATTTCCTGCGCAGTGTTCCCCAAGAAGAGGAAGTAGTATTATGTCTGAAGAACATGGCTACACTGCAGGATGAGGATGAAACCATCAGAATGATAAAGAGTAACTTAACTAATCCAGAACATAAAGAGAAATTGGAAAAATATTACTGCCTCCATAAAGGGGTCATTTTTAGGCGTAATCCCCAGAAAGAAGACGAATGGAAGTTATGGTTGCCGGAGGCTTGTGTCGAACTGTTCATAACACAACATCATACTAGCTATGGACATTATGGCCCTAGCAAATGCTGTCGAATCTTGCAAGAGGGCTGTTACTTTAATAATATGGCCAGGAGAGTTACTAAACTACTGTCTACCTGTGACCTTTGTCAAAGAGTCAAAATAGATAATGTCGCTCGGATGGGGGAAATGAAGAACATATTACCCGATGACGTCAGGGAATTAGTAGCGGTCGATGTGTTTGGGCCACTCCCCATGTCAAGAGGTGGTGTAACTCAGATATTGGTTGTCATGGACGCCTTTTCCAAGTACTTAAAACTATACCCAGTCAAAAAAGCTTCAGCTAAAGTGTTAGCTAAAAAGATTATAGAGGAGTATATACCACAAGTGGGTAAACCAAAGAAGGTACTGTCTGACAATGCTCCCCAGTTTAGTAGCCCGAAATGGACAGAGCGGCTCAAGAATGCGGGTATCGAGGTGTTAAAAACATCATATTATCACCCTCAGGGGAATATTGTGGAACGAGCCATGCGAGAGATTGGTTGTTGGTTCAGAAAATATTGTCATGATCAACATAAGAGCTGGGCGATGCAGATAGAGAAAGCGGAAGATGTGTTGAATTGCGTACCGCATGACACCACTGGTCTAGTTCCATATGAACTAATGTTCCAGAAACCACCCCCACGTATATTCAATCAATTTGTCGAGTTTCCAGTGGTAAAGGAAGTGGACTACTCTAAACGTATCGAATTAGCAAAAGAAAACCTCCGTCGGAAGGCAGAGAAGAGAAAAGGGAGACATGATAAGAAAGGAAAAAAGGTGTCGTACAGTAAGGGAGACTTGGTCTTGTTACAGACACACTTTAAATCACACTTTAAATCGTCGAGTGACAAAGGGGAAATTAAGAAATTCAAATTTTTGTATGAGGGCCCATTCAGGGTTGTGGGTAGCCCGAGGGAAAACTCATTTACGCTAGAGTACCCGAATGGTGGAAGGTTAAGAGGAAGTTTTCAATGTGGTTTCTCTAAAACCTTATAAAAGTGTCGAATTGAATGGGAGTGCGGGGTCAAGCACTGATTGAAAGTGCATTTGTATGCTGACAAATCCTCCACGTTTCTCACTTTTCTGAGGCCATTAGAGTCCAAAAGGAGGTATTTTGTTTTAACTTACGATTCGACATAGGCAAAGATAATAGGACCAATTGGAAGAAAATAATAATAATAACTCATGTCATGTTGTGTTTCGTAGGTGAAGTGTTAACCGTTGTAGCCCTGTGGCAAGGTGTGCATTTGGGTTTTGGGGGACAATGAAAAGAAAAATAAGACTATGAAGATCAATATCAACCTTTGTTCAAAGAGTGGTATTTGATTGTATTCTTCTTTGTTTTTTTGTTTGTTTTAATGTTCCATTGTATTTCTTTCTCCATTTGTTTGTGACTTCAAGGTTTGTGCAATAATGTTAAAAATTGTTGTTATTAACGTAAGAGTAGTCGAGCGGCTGCCAGACAAAACTTTTGTATTTCATGAGTCATTTAATATTGTCTGATATGTATAATCATGTCAATCTTAGTTTAAGGGTTACCTGGCGACGGAAGTCGGTGCTTTGTCAATGCCAACTTCCGCCTGGTTCCATCGGTGGGAGTGTAATAGAACAGGCATAATGCCTTATAGTGTAATTTATTTAATTTCACAGAACTAACAGTGTTAATATAAGCTCTCTGACGAGGCATAGTAGGAGTATCGCTGACACGAGTGATGGCGCATGAATTGTATTGAAGTATTAATCTGGATTAAAAATAACGTTATTATTTACGATTTTTTCCTACCTTTAATTGTACAGAAACCTGCAATCTGAGGAGACGAAGTGTTTGAAAACTTGCTTCTGTAGCGAGGAGCAAGTTTAACGATAAAATAAATAAGTTTCAAATGTGCACCGATTTCTTGTGTGTACAACTGCAATATTATATAGACAAGAAAATAAATTTAAAATAGCTACAACATCCGTTAACATTTTCGCTACCCAACGTGAGCACAATTTTCGGTAATTCAAGTGCTCGGTCACAATGCCATACAAAACACTAAAAGAAACACTAGGAAAGTCATCACACAAAGAGGAAATCGTAAAGCATCTGTTTTCTCTCACCTTATTGTCCACTTTCTGCACCAAACTTTCATTAACGACCGAAGGACGCCCACTCCGTTGTTCATCATGCACATTTGTATGGCCCTCTTTAAATGCTCTCACCCACTTTCTCACCATTCCATCACTCATAATGTTTTGTCCATAAACTGCATAGATCTCACGATGAATATCGATCGGTTTTAGGCCTTTAGCACAAAGAAATCTTATAACAGCCCGTACTTCACAGTCGGCGGGACTCACGATTATCGGAGGCATCTTAAACACTCAGTGAACAACGTAAACAAGGAAGAATTAGACTGTAATGGCGTCAGTGCGTAGGCAAGAGATGCAGGTACCCAGTGCGCACGCGCGGAACGCTGACCGTAGCGCTGCAGCCACAGTGTGACAAAACGGTACTTACTTAAAAAAATACGCCTCGTATTTTGCCTCAATGCTCAGGAGAGATTGGACTTTAGGATTGGAATAAAGTCAACTCTGACTTCATTGCAGGCTAAACTGGCATCTTCATCTACTGTATAGGTTGCAAACTGGGGAAAAGGGGGGGGGGGTGTTTGCGAAGACATGAGAGGAGGGCGCAAGATACGAAGTAGCTTGGCCAGCTGTGTGTACGATCCTTAGGTGTACACCTTCGGAAGTACTATGTCCATTTTGATACAGTCACTGATGCGTAAAAGAAAAAAAAGCGGAAGGAACTAATGTACTGCCAATGAAGAGCAGAAGATTCCATCAACACACGAACACTTGTGTGAATGATCTTTAGATGTACACCGTTGGAAGTACTCCTCTTAGTACTGAAAACTTTTATTTTAAAGTCACATAGTAAGTTTCCTCTGAGATGTCATTGTTGGTACTGAGAAGCAGAAATTTATATTTTTAATAATAAAATAGTGGTGACGGAGGTGCATGGGAACTTTTCTTTTGATTGAAAAAGGGGGGGGGGAAGAAATTTTTTGGGAATCTCTAATCTATTGCCTTGTTACCAGATTCCCACATGACAGGAACTCTGCAGAGTAAAACCTCTTTCTACAAGGATGGAGGTAGTCCTATGCCTTTAACTAGTCACTATGTTCGGTATATGTTTCCCTCTGCTAGAATGGAACTGAGGGAACCAGAAAGTCCGATTTACTTCAAGTGCGAGTTATTTTCATATGTTGGAACAACTTCAACAAAACATAACACTCAACTGTATAAATGCTATTCAGCTTGTATCTATAAGTTAGCGAGGGAACACTAAAGAGCATTATATCTGTATGTTAGTCTGCTTACACCTATAGGAATATACTGGTGTAGAAGCATGATGAAAACAATAATAGAAACATTTTCAGCAATGAACAACTTTCTGTACCATGACAGGTCTGAAATAATTCTGAGCCTTTTCAAAACCCAGGGAGGATTCGATATGCCTGCTCAACTGTAAATGCTATTTTGAACTTTTGACTTTGAAAATAAAACTTTGATTTTTCTAACAGTGAACTTGTGTGCTTCAGTTGTTAGCATAAAACCCTTTTCTCTATTTGTGGGTAACAAATATAGTGGCGACCTAGGCATTCAGTTGAGTCTTCCTGGCTACATGGTCAAATTAAATCAAATCAAAATTATTAAGCAAGTATTATTGAGAACTGTGAGTCTACAAGAGTGTAAGTTAAGGCACTGAGGCGATACTTCCAACCCCGGTATCAGCCTACGGTCTTACATGGGACTGTAAGGCTCGCGTTTGATTAATTTCGAACGGTGGAGGAGAAATTACCGACCTTTGTGCAAAGAGAAAATTTTGGAACTTCGGGGAATAACCGCCACGAGGGCAACTACCTCACAATGACTTCGACGACTACGACACCGCCCGCTTCCTGAGGCCTGATGCAGCACCCGATACCAGATGAGCGTCGCTTCGCCATGGTACATCGCGGGGGCATCACGACTTCACGCCGTCTACCGTCCGGCGTCATAGCGGATCTACGAGACATGCCCGGGGGACTGACCACACCAACAGCTGTTTCCCGCGGCTCCGACAACGGCAGACCAACATGCTGCAGCTCATCACGCAGTTTCCAACCAAGTTAAGTAAAAACTTTTTCCAACATTTCTTCGAGACCTTCAAGTGAATTTTTTTTTATATACTGCCTTCTTATATGCAGCAGCATTTTACTCGGTGCACTATATTATTGCGTTGCAATCATTTCATATTTACGGAGGCAGACTATTACAGTAAATGGTCTTCTATTTGTTCCGCGCGAACGTAACTTTTGAACTCTATTTTTGTTTACTTTGTGCGCAGAAGTGCGTATGTATGGCAGACGCGCCATATTTTTAATTCTGTTGAAACTGAGTGCAAAGAGTATATTGAGGTGACATACATCGCACCACAGACAGTTTTTGGTAAAAATTTTCAAGTATTGGCTGTCTGATACCGTGTTCATCTTTGCTTTGTTTTGATGTCCAGTGCTTTTCGGGAATGAACATACATTGAGTGATTTTTCAGGTTAGACTTAAGTTTGTGATAATTTCTGTGGTTTTTTTATGTGCAATTTGTTTCATATTATAACTAAGTTTTACTTTTCGCTATCATGAAATTGGTAGATTATTGCCCAGCTACTAACATTCCGCTAGATACCAACCTAGAATTTCAGTGGCCACCATTTGAATCTGACGAAGTCAAGGCATTAATACTATCCCTGAGAGAAAAACATAATGCATTATTAACAATTGCCCATGTTCATTATTTCGGTTACTCAGAAATTAGTTCCTTCATTCTCGATGTCGAGCTTTGCTGTAGGGGTGCTAAGAAGTTTTTAGAATCTAGATTCAACTCACTGTCACATCATCTGCACTCTGCTGAAAAGAGTGCTAATGATTGCTACATTGTTATTTCTACGCAAATTTCTCCAGCATATCAGTTGGACGCACTTGTTGCTCCATTTAAACAGAACATAGATGATCGGGATTGTTGGCATAGAAAGTCCATAAGTGATTATTTAGATCGCTTAGCTCAAATTAAGCAAAAGGTTGATACACAATTTAGGGCTTTTTGAAAGAGGTACCTTCCAAAGTGAGCTGAGGTACTACAAACATTAATGACATGGTGCCTATTCAACAAGACGTTCAGAAGCTGTATAATTTAGCCACTGCCTACATCCATGGATTATTAGAATACAACGCTGAAACAATTAATAAAGTACTTGTAGATTTTCAAATCTTTTCTGAGAAAGTAGTTCAAACTAGGCTTGCCTATATAGAAGCCCACTCAAAGCCATTGGAGAAACCAAACACACATTCCCTTCAGCCAATTCCTATTCAAAACCAACAGCTGCAAATACATACTGATGTTGTTGCTACACCTATTAGCACTACAGGCAGTATGCCCATAACTATTCCAGCTCAGGTGGAACAACCCCCTCCCACAATACCTCCCTACTGACATGCAGTCATTTTTTAACCTATTAACAACAAAGCTAGATCAACATTTTTCCAGACAAAATGATATGCTAGATCGTTGGAACCAGGAAATCAAGCAGTCTTTCGATACTAATGATCCTACAGTAGATTCACCACCCCTAGTAGATCTAAGAGTAGACACAGAGGCATCGGCAATTACTAATATACCCCAGCCATCTGAGGAACAACCGGTGATACCCCCACTTATTGATTTTGAAACACAGGCTTCACCTGAAGTGGATATTTGTTTTGATTTGGTAGACACCCCAGCTGAACAGTTGATTTCTGATATTCTTGGGGATAACATTTCCATATTGGAAACCTTAGGGAATAGTGAGGACTTAATTGATTTCACAGCTGATATAGTAACGACCAGCTATCCTCAACCATTAGTTGTTAAAGAAACTGAGCATGTTTTGCCCTCATTGCAACATATTGTCACTGAACAGCTGATAGAAGACACAGCTGACCATGAAATACCCATCCCACCACAGCCCTCAGCTGAGCAAAACAGGATACCCCTGCTAACCCAATTGTTGATGTTTGTTCTGATTCAGTACTTGACCCTACAGACCAGCTGATTTCAGATATTCAGTTGGTAGATTCTACGTTTAATACTGTTTGTTCACCTACCCCAACTAAGACTATTTGTAAGAAACTAAGATTAAGGAAACCCTCTTTTGTGGACAAACTAAAATTGAAAATCCATGAACAGATGTTCCCTACCTCTACTACCAGAAATTGGCCATTGCTTATCAAACAACCAGCAAATATTTTGCACATTCAAAAACATACAATGTCCACCATTCTTTTTCAAACTTATTCAAGTCAGCAACAGACTGACATTTTAATTTCCTTTCATATTTTGGAAACTATACACTGCTGGGATGCCAGATTTTCCAGGGGCAGGCCACCCAGTAAACACAATTTTGATCATGTCATGTATTGTTCTGCAGCTACAGCTGTTATTGAAACAAGTTCCCACTTCACTTCATTGGGCTCTCAACACAGGAAGGTTGGGAGAAAAAGATTTATTCTGAAAGCAGTTTGTTTTGGGAGGGGACCCAAGTTTAAATGCAACCTCCACCCTTTCCCACCAGATGAGAATGCATTGTTTGATGACAAGAGGAATGTCCTTAAACTAAAATTATTTGCCCTTGATATACAGGGACCCACACAAATATTCCAACATGTTATGGTGTATATGTTAGTTGATGTTTTTTCAGATTTTGCCCAAATAGGCAACCACATTCATAATAATAGGACAGTTACTATTGCCAGAGATTTTGTTTATTTTTTCCCTTCTGCCATTTTTCATATTTGTTTTGCTGACCTATTCGTGAAGCTGAAGATAAGTTTTAAGGTTATATGGGAGCTTGAACTTTTGCCCAACCTTGTTTTTTCTTTTGTATACATCCAAATGTTATTTTGTGACCAGCTACCTAGGGAAGTTATTTGCCAGGCTGGGTTTGATGTGAAATATTTGATACATTGGAGATGAAGCTGAGAGATGCTGAGAGAGACTGTCAAGGAGGGGAATTTATTTGTGATGATGAAGGAGTAGATGTGCTTGTTGAATAAGGGATGGAGATAATTTACTTGTGTTTCTATGTTTACAAAAGAAAAGGGGGGGAGGCTGGAAGAGAAGAAGTACCATAAAGGGGGGAATGCTACACTATTATTACCCCTGGACCAGGACATGAAGCTAGGACTTGCCTGCGATCCATTCATTATTATTATTATTGGCATTCCTACCCATATATTATTATTACCCTTGGGCCAGGAAGCGAAGACTTGCCTGCG
Source organism: Vandiemenella viatica (assembly GCA_031002005.1). Classification (NCBI taxonomy): domain Eukaryota; kingdom Metazoa; phylum Arthropoda; class Insecta; order Orthoptera; family Morabidae; genus Vandiemenella; species Vandiemenella viatica. The sequence continues at coordinate 223,859,928 of JARYHS010009186.1, read as the reverse complement.
AATCCCTTAATATTATTATTATCCCACAATATTATTATGTGCTAAGGCATTTTAGGCATCGACCCAGAGAGGAGATGACCTCATTTATATATATTATATTGCAATTGGAACACGCAGGGTGACCTCATTTTGTGCATGAACGTGAAGGAGGTGCAGTAGGATAGTCAGGACTCTGTTCCTGTGTTGATTCAGTTCCGCAGGCTTAGCAGAGATCTAGGTTTTCCTGTTAAATGACATTCTGTTACATCTCATATATGGGCATGACACATTTCCCCATTCCCCAAACATTGAGAGTGACTGTACAGGAACAGCACGAGCCCACCACATTTCCCCAATAGGCGCCACTGTCGTTGTTCATACATACATTTAGGATTAAGAGAAACATAGAACACAGTACATCAACATACTCTAAGGAGATTTGCGCTGACACAACTAAGTTGTTTACAAGTATTGTACTTTCTAAGATGAGATTTCGAGGTGGATTTAGTTTTGTTTTTCATTGTAGAAGATTGACCTGCGAACTTGTTTGTGTAGATATTTACCCTTGTGTTTTTTAATAAGATGTACATTGAGATACTTGGATAGGCAAGATGATTGTTCCTTGCGCCTAGAGAATTATTTGACGTTTATGATGATAGGAGGCATACATATGCTCCATTACCCTTTGCAACCCAACATTAATTATAGATATAATATCCCTTCCACTATATATGATTTTGAATTTTGTGCCCCCTTACATAGTAAATGAGGATTATAGGAGGTAAAAGTATACCCCATACACTGTATTACACTAATCCATTACATTCATTAAGATATACACTTACATGTGATTACAAGTGGTACCCATTTATATTGTATAATGCAAGTTAATATTTCCCTATATTTTGTCACTATGAACCAGTGTACTGGTTCCTCGCAACTTTGTTGCCACTAACTACCCCGATTTTGTCGCAGCTGTGTACTGCTCCTTGGAAACTACGTTTCCTTATAATTTTTCCCTGTCATATTTTTAGCATGGTTAAGTTTTATTTTGGGAACTACTCTCACTTCACACAGCAATGTACTGCTGAATGGAAACTCAGTTTCCTTTATAATTAATTACTATACTTAATATTATGATTGTAATAACTTTGGTAGATGTAGGTGATCCATCAACTTGGCATGAACCAAGTTCACCTTTCTATGTTTTTAATTTGATATGTATATGCTTGTAATTTTTGTGTACCTTTTCTTATAATTTTTCTTTGTATTACTCTTGTAACAATGCTTAATTATTGGTACACTTATAACTATAGTATTTTTCTTGCATCTTTCTTACTGTTGGTAACTATTTTGAGTTCCTTTGCTAAGGAAGACCTTTATTTACTATTTCATTTCCCAACAACTAGTGGGAAAGTTTTTGTATCTACTATGTTTATTGTACATTTACTTTTGTATCCACTTTTGTATTTTACTTTTATATTTTTCTCTTATGTACATGTTAGAATTTAAGAACAGTTTGGCCACCACTAATTCCCATTGTTTTTTCTGATTTGTATGTTCACAGACCAGCTAGCTGACCGAGTTCCCCAGGCCACTCCTGCTGCGACAGGAACCAGGGAAAATGGACATTTCTCGGCAGATCTAGCCTTAAGGCTTTTGCTTTGTATAATTTGCGAGCCTTACTGTCAGCTCCCGTTACAGGACTTGGGTTTTCACCCATTTTAGGGAGTTCTGTGATAAGTGTTTAAAGGGAAAGTGGTAATTAAGGCCATAACAAAATAAAACAATGTTAAAACAAAGACGTTTAGAAAACGAAAGACTTTCCTACATGGAATTTCATAATGCAATTATTTGTAAAACACTATAAATTCTTATTTCTATGTTTAAAATAGTACACATTGCTACCTACTTTTCTGAAAACAAAACATGATGTCATTATGTTAATATTTTTCTTTTCAATGTAATTTTTGTAATTTGTATTTATAACACTTTGTTTCGTATTTTGATAATTTGTCTGATTTTGTGATTATTTATGTTACACATGTTTATAATTTTGTGATAATCTGATATTTCACATTTTGCTTTTTGATCATAATTTGTACAACATTTAATAATTTTTCAGTAATATTGATATTTTGAGAATGAATGAGTTTTTAAACCTTTTGTAGTAATTGAGTGAAAAAGGTTAAAGTTTTTGGTATTGTTAAAAGAATTTTTGGAGTATGAATGGTGGAGAGAAAGAACCGAACCGACATGCGATAGTTAATTTCTTTTGGGGATTTTAAATTTTTCTTTTATTTTTTCAAGATGTTCAGTTAGTTTTCTTTGGAAAATAACTTCAATCTTCAGGGGGCATGTAAGGATCTTGGAATTTTGGCAAATTCTAGTTTTGCTTAGGCGGGACTTAGAAATTTCGAGAAGTACAGTTTTCAACTTTAAGGAATTTCCCTGTAATCTTGCTCACAGTTGTAATTCATTATAATAATCATTTTTAAAGTGTAATTATCATATCGGGAAACGTTTGGTTTAAGAGTTATTCCCGTTTGTTCAAGTTTTGAAACACGCGATCAGAATAGTGAAATTCTAAGATTTGTAATATCTTTAAATCCAGTAAAGCTACAACCGATCTTTTATCACCAGCTGTAGTCAGCACTATCCCCGATATTTTGGCAATAAAATTAAGTAATTTGGTAAAGATCTAATTAGTGATTTTAATTAAGAGAAAAAATAAGCTTTTTATTAAAAGAGATATCAATTTAAATTTTACATCAGGATAGCCCTAATTAAGACGATTTCATACATATATGGGTTTTCATCAAAAGTTTAAGCATTTGTCCGGAAATTAAGTTTTTGTAAAATAGATTGTCGCAGATTGTTGTGCACGCGCGTAAAAAGTTCTAGAACACTTAGGGATTTTACCCAAATTTGAATGTATCACTACGCGGAGTCTTAAACAGCTAAAACATTAAAATTAATTACTCTAAATTTCTCAAGAGACTGCCGCTCGGACTTCTAGTGGATAAGTCCAGATACTATCAAAGTTTAAACATTTTTAATAGTCTGGGATCGTCAAATAAATTTCGTACTCTTTGAGCTACGCGGAGGAAAAAGATGTGATACAGTTGCTGACGTCACTGGTTCTCGTGGTTTCGATAAAAGAGCCGGTCTGTGCTTGCCGGGGGTCTTTTGTCTTTTGTCGGGCTGTCTGTTTCAGTCTCGCTTGGTCTTTCGTTGTGCTCGCCATGCTGGCTAGTTCAACCATGTTGGGTCGTGTCGGGTTATATAGTAATTAACATGAACTTTTAAATTTGTTAATGGGGTTTCGGTCGGTTAAGTTTCTCTCCACAACGTGCAATTTTTGGAAAAGAGAGTTCGATATGCCTGCTCAACTGTAAATGCTATTTTGAACTATTTGACTTTGAAAATAAAACTTTGATTTTTCTAACAGTGAACTTGTGTGCTTCAGTTGTTAGCATAAAACCCTTTTCTCTATTTGTGGGTAACAAATATAGTGGCGACCTAGGCATTCAGTTGAGTCATCCTGGCTACATGGTCAAATTAAATCAAATCAAAATTATTAAGCAAGTATTATTGAGAACTGTGAGTCTACAAGAGTGTAAGTTAAGGCACTGAGGCGATACTATCACCCCGGTATGCAAGCCTTTTCAAAACCCAGGGAGGAGCTTTACTCCAATCTTGGTGATGAGCAGTGGGCAATACATAACCATACTCTTCTAAAATGCTTCTTGTATGGTAGCCCAGTGGTTTGGCAGCTCTGTGACAGTTAGTGGTACAGGTGATCCAAAAGTGAAAATTTCACTATGTCATATGTGGGACCGTCAGGTGTCGAGGCTATGTGCACCATGAAGATATGCTGCTGGATGAGCGGTGGCTCACCAGCCTCAGTTCAAATGCTGATAAAAAGGCTGGTGCAATACACACATGTGCAAAGCTGAATTTTGGCGTGGTGGACACTGTCACACACAGAACAATATACAACACAACCACACACTAGCTGTGACCGTACAAAGGGTCTGTAAAATTCCATAGACATTTTAATACATTAAGCCTTTAGGGCTATTAGATCCCTCAGGAGTGGCAGCAAGCTGAATCTTTTTCGTAGAAGGACATTTTTCCACAATTGTTTTATCAATGGATAGTTTATTTAAATAATGCCAATGCAACCTCCCAACATTATGTTAAAAATGAAAAATCTGTAATGAAATTTACATTTTGTATACAGGTCAGATATACTTTTCTCTGATACCCATGAATATTAATTAATATTTGGTAGCTGACTGATTCTGTTTCTAACATGATTAGTGAGAGTAGCAGAAGTAAAAAAAAAAAAAACAGTTGCACTGACATTGTTTTTAATAGTCCACTCAAGTAAAATGTTGGCTGAAATTGTGAGAAACACAACAGGATACAACTTTTTTTTGGTGTGTGTAAACCACGTAATTCCAAATCCAGTCCTTTAAATGATTAAAAGTCCCACCTAAAATTCCCTTTTTTTCTTGTTGCTTTACGCCTTGTTGATGTCATTAGAGGCCGGATGGGATTGGGGCAAGGAATGGAAAGGAATTCGGCCATGGCCTTTTGGAGGAAGCATCCTGGCATTCGCCTGGAGTGATTTGGGGAAACCATGGAAAACCCAAATCTGGATGCCCGGACGCAGGTTCGAACTGGTGTCTTCTCGAATGCAAGGCCAGAGCATTAACTGCTCACCCACCACGCTCTGTCTATGTTTAGTGTATAGTTAACATCATCTTTAGGAAATGCCGTTTACTGGAATATGAGCTTTTCTGCTTACTTCTCAACAACACTCACAGTTTCATTTTCACAAAAAGTATGTAAATACTGTTTAGTTAAGTGCAATTCCTGAACAGAACATACTTTTAGTATAATTGTTGATTCTTTTTTGCATACATGAATCCAGTGAAATTTGAGTACAAGCAGCACTAACGTGAAAATGGTGACTGGAAATACCGAATTCCGTAAAAATTGCTGGTTTGTACTTTCTCCTTCTTCTTATGAACACCATGCCCCTGTGTGGGTGTACGCTCTAGCCCTGCAGGCTCTTTACTATTATATGGTAATGTCTGGGAAGATGAACTGGGATGGTTTCCCATTGCATTTTCCAGTGTGACAGTGATCATAACTGTTGCTGTTGTAAGTGTGGATATCTGTGATAGTGTGAGTGTGTTCAGTGTATGTTGTTTGTTTTGTGGATGACAGATGAAAGAACAGAGAGGGTGAAACCCAGTGCCAGCTCATCCAGAGCTACTCTTCTGAACACAAAGGGGTTGCCAAGATTAACGTCACCATCTGACTCTTACTCCATACGCACTACAGAGGTTTAAAATTTAACCCAGGACAATCTGGTGACTAGGAATTGTGCGCCACACCTCTGCCAGCCAAGTCCTGTCGATGAAAATTAGTTCCATCAACAGGACTCAAACCAGTTAACCACTTGTCAGGCATTAAAAACCACCATGTTGCCACAAACAAACGAGCCAATAGAGCAGGCATCTGGTACTCTACTACATCAATAATCCACTCACTAACATACTCGATGGACGTAATGGTTTCTTTTCACTCTGGCCCACAACCTCCTATTTATCTCATGTTTAAAGAATTAACTCTCAAATATCCGTTGTATTTCTCTCCATCATCTTTTGAGGAAAGGGCCACCAAACAATTTAAGAACCGGGAGCGATACACTGATCAGCCAGAACATTATGACCACCTTTCTAATAGCCAGTATGTCCACCATTGGCATGGATAACAGTGGTGATGCGTCTTGGCATGAAAGCAGTGAGGTCTTAGTATGTTACTGGAGGGAGTTGACACCACATCTGCACACACAAGTCACATAATTCCGGGGAGAGGGGCGATGAGCTCTGATGCCACGTTCTATCACATACCAGATGTGTTCGATCAGGTTCAGATCTGGTGAGTTGGTGGTCCAGCACATGAATTGCAACTTACCACGGTGTTCCTCGAACCACTCCATCACACATCTGGCCTTGTAACACGGCAATTATATTGTTGAAAAATGCCACTGCCGTTGGGAAACATGATCATCATAAAGGTGTATACGTGGTCTGCAACCAGTGTATAATACTTATTGGCTGTCATGGTGCCTTGCACAAGTTCCACTGACCCATGGATGCCCAGGTGAATGTTCTCCAGAGCATAATTGAGCTGCCGCCAGCTTGTCTCCATCTTGCAGTGCAGGTGTCAAGAAGCTATTCCCCAGGAAAATGATGGTTTTACGCCCTACCATCAGCATGATGAAGATGGCCAAAGGTTATTAAACCATGTAACACTCTGCCACTGCGCCAACATCCAGTGGCAATGGTCACATGCCAATTTCAGTAGTAGTTACTAATGTCTTGGTGTTAACATTGACACATGCATGGGTAGTTGGCTGCAGAGCCCCATTGTTAGGAGTGTTTATTGCACTGTGTGTTCAGACACACCTGTACTCAGCCAAGCATTTAAGTCTGACATTAGTTCTGCCACAGTTCACCACCTGTCCTGTTTTACCAGTCTACCCAGCCTACGACATTTGACATCTGTAATGAGGGATGGCCGTCCAACTCCTTTACATGGTTTTACCACTTGTTTAAGACACAACAGCACTCCTCGAACACCCGACAAGTTGTACAGTTTCCAAAATGCTCGTTTCGAGCCTCCGAGTCTTCATAATTTGCCCCCGGTCAAACTCGGATAGATCATGCGCCTTCCCCATTCTAAACATGGATAGTATGTACGCTCACCGATACTACAGGCACTGTGCGTGTGTCTAATTAACAGTTATTCCTCGTCAGGTGATACTGTTATTACCTGGACGGGTTTATATTGATAATGGATAGGTATTCATAATGTTCTGGCTGACCAGCATATAAGAATGTGAAATTGCTAAGGGGAACAGGATAAAAAAATATTCACATGAAAAACTACATTACATATATAAAACTGACACAATGGTTTAGTATGCCTAACAGGTTGTGGACTAAGTTATTTTTTTTTTTTTTTACCTTTAGGTAAATGAAAGTTCCTTTTGTTTCCTTATAACTGTTAGTAATCACTATATATAAAGAAAAAATGAACCAAAATGATACAGTACCTTTAGATTTGGAGGAATATTATCGTTTGTTGTATGGATCAGAGTTTGGTCCAAATCAACTAAAAGTACTAGTTTCCGATCTTTTAGCAATCTTGTCTCATCTGCCTTCCCCAAGATTTCTGCTTGCTGCATCAAATAAGAAAAACAAGATTATCTGACATACCAAGAATTTAAGAAAGTTAGAAGTAATGAATGGACTGGTGGAAAAACAAAGGATATTTCTAATACAAAGCAACACACAACTATTTATCAAATTATTATTTATTATATATACATTGATATTTAAGTGTCATATAACAAGAGCTTATGCAAGGCAAAAAGCTGGGTATACAGGTAGGTATCATCTATATTACACAACTGCTAAACATAGATTAAAAAACCAACTTCTAGACTGTAAACTAACCATAAACTGATAAAAATGGAGAGCATATTAAAATTCAAGAGAATCGGAAACAACAGACATGAAATGAGCCTTGGAGATAACCGAAAGAAACAAAAATGTAATACAATAAAGGGAGATGTAATTAATGATGCAGAAGAAACACTAGACATAAGGAAAGAAGATAACTGAAAATCTAAAATCACAGAAGAAATTTAGGAATGGATGGATCACAGAAGAATATTCTCAAGATGAGCAGGAAGACAGCAATGCAAATATTTTATAAACCAGTTAAAGAGAAAATGCAAGAAAGCTAAAGAGAATCAAAATGCAGAAGTAAACAGCAGAAGGTAGAGTGGATACAGCTTGTAGAAATATCAAATAGAAATTTCGTGAAATTCTGCATAAACCTGAAAGGCGCTGATGAGGAACTTCCTTCAAGTTCAAATGAAAGAACTAAATGAAGAAAGGAGAACTTAGAGAAACTACATGACAGCGATCACCTAAGCAAAGGGATGTATTTGAGGAGAGAAAGCTATTCCACAATAGCACTATCAGTTTGATTAATCTGAAAGTACACTATGCTTGACTTTTAACATCTCTCCCCTTCCCCAAAAAGGCAAGGGAATACGTGTGATGGTGGAAAGATGGCGCAAGACTAAATTTTAGTGACATCTGTCATTTTTCAGAAATGATGTGAACATTCAGCTGTAACACCTTGAACTGTAAGTAAGACATCTTATTGGACATGAATGTTCTGGAATGATACTCTTAATTAGAACTGAAAATAAGTTTTTTAAAAGAAATTAACTAATAATGAGGAGAAGTATAACATAGTTCTTGCATAGATGATGTAAAATTCCATTACAAAAGTTGTTGATTTACGCCGAGTATCAAGTGACAAAAATGGAACGGACTTATTGTAATTAAAGTTTCAGCTGACGAGATTTAATATCTTCACATCAGCTCAGGTTTTTAAAAGGGCTCTCTCTATATTAAGGAAGCGAAGCAAGTATCACCCTCTGTTAGAAAACTGTGAATGCTTTATGTTAATATATTTTTTTATTACTCTATTATCTTGGATGAACAAAGACCATCATAGTGTTTGCCAGAGTGATTAGGGAAAACTGCTTCTGAAACAAAATCATGTAGGCCATGTCCAAGCTATGGCTATATCAGAATCTTCAGTTCTAATGCTGCATTGATATACAAGATATTACTGTCTTTTTTTTACTTATGGCTTTACTCCTAGTCGAGGTCATTACAGGTGGGATGTGACTGGGGGCAAGGAATGGGAAGGAATTCAGCCATGGCCTTTTGAAGCAAGTATCCCATCATTTGCTTAGAGTGGTTTGGGGAAACCATGGAAAACCCAAATCTGGATGCCCGGACGGGGATTCAAACCACTGTCCTCCCAAAAGCGAGGGAAGAGCGCTAACTGTTCCCCCACCATGCTAGGTATTTTTTCACTGTCATCCCCTCTGGTGTAAGAACATAGTTTGAAGAACTTTTAGCACCTAATCGGTATTTCTACTGATTATTCCCTTGTTAATGCAGTTGTAAGTGAAAGGTGGAAAGAAAAAACTAACTAATAAGGAAAGCTTCATAAATAATTGAAAACAAGAAATGTGTCAAAACATTGGTGTTAAAAAAAAGTATGAGCATTCTTATAATTCACTTTCCACAAATAATAATAATAATCTAGGTTATTTCACTGAAACCATAGCTGAACTATCAAGATTAAAATGGAGTAAATTAAATGACTGGATTATTATTATTTATTGCAGGATATTTATTAATTTTAAATATTGATGAAATAAAGACATCACAAGTAAAAGCCTTATCTGATTCTGGAGAGCCAATGAAGTCCAAAAATAGCTATATTCTCTAACATTAATTATTGCTAAATATCCTAGTTATTGTGTCTCAATGTAATGTATGTCATACATCTCTGTCTGCTTATACAAATAACTGACTCTTTTCCATGTCCCTGATCATCTGGATTTTAATTCTGGTGCATGAGGATTTATTTCTTATCGGGAAGCTTACATTCAACATACACAGATTCTGATAACTTTACCCTTTCAATGCAAATAAAAATATCAACATTTAAAAGTTTAAATTACCTCTTTGCTAACTTTTAATTCAGGAATACTATGTATCATTGGTACAGATGCATTAACTTGGATTAAGTCTTCTTTGTTCAGGTCTGCTCCACATTCTGCACACATAGCATTCATAACAGTTGGGTGACTGCAGTCTTCTAGCTCCAAAAGTTCCATCCTGCAAAAAAATTAATAATTGTTTAAAAAGTAATTACTCTTAACTAAGATTTGGATAAGATTAAAGTTAAAGAGCTAGCGAAAAGTGAAAGAGTTTGAGTAATGAATAGACATAACATCATTCCTCCCCCCCTCCCCCAAAGCCTTACATCACAATGAGATAGGTTTCAAATTTATGTTATTGTTTATATCTGATGCAGATATTCAGTGTCATTAAGTCTGGTAAAGTCTAGGTTACTCTTCCCCAATTGAATCTTTATCTATTACCTTTTTGTTTGGCATGTTGATATTTTGATTGCTCTGGGTTTATCAATTGAGTGTCATTTTTATCTTGAAGTTCAGTTGACGAGCTTGGGTTTACATATTGGATTATTCATTATTACAGATACTGAGTGGAGCAATTGACACTAGAAATTGGAATGTCAAGTTGTTTTGACATATTCTTCTGTCCGAGTTCAACTGAGATGCGAATGCAGTAGAGGGGGCTGAAAACATTGGCACCTTATATGGGGACAATTTCATCAGAGTGAGTAAAGCAAGTAAATGGTTTTCTTGTAATAAGGAGGATCATTTTGTCATTAGTGACACTCCATGTTCAGGAAAACCTTCCAAGTTTGATGAATACAGTTTAGATGCATTAATCCACAATAATCCTCGTTGGTGTACTCGAGAACTGGCTAATGTGATGAATTGTGGTCATTCCACCACCATACAACATTTGATTTCAATGGGCAAGGTTAAAAATCAGGTGCATGGGTACGACATGCTCTAATCCATAACCACAGGAATCAGCAGGTGAAAATACGTGCATCTCTCCTCGCTCATTATCGATTGGCTCTTGAACATTCCTATCCAGTATATTTATGGCTGATGAGAAATTCTAACCTAAGAAAATTAAAGGAATGGCTTAGCCAGAACAAATAAAGAAGGTCTGTGTAAAAGTCCCATCACATATCCACAAAAGATCATGTTACGCATATGGTGGAACAGTGAGGATGGGCTATGCTACGAATTGTTTCCCTGGCATTTATTGCTAACATATGAGACATCTTCCAGATGTTGTCCAAGGAAACAGATTTTTACCATTTCTGCTATTTACTGAACAATTTTCAAGGAACTACATTTATGGCTGAAAATGCACACCGAACATGGCTGGACAACTTCTCACAATCCCATGATTTATACAGGAATGGAATTGATAAACAACTCCAGCACTGGTATACTGTTGCAGATAGTAAAGGGCAATATATTGTTGATGATTAACTTATCTCTCATATGTATCTGATGTGTTTAAAAACTTATGAAAAAGTGCTACAAACTTATCCACCAACCTCATATATCACAAACAACTGGCTGTAACACTATTTTATTGGAATAATTATAATATTTATAAAAAATAATTCTGAGGCATCAAAAAGGGTTTCAAATTTCCAATATAAGAGGTTACTATTTGTATTCAAAATTTTCTATACAGGAAAGCACCCTTTTTTAAAAAAAATTAAGCACCTAGATACACCCATATTCTCTGAAATTAACCAAAACTGAACATCACATTATTATTTTTTCCTCATCGCTTCATACCTCAAAAACATTTGAGGTCAGTATAAGCAGGAGAGAATAAGGAATAGTAAGGAATTTGGCCAGCACCTTCGAAGAAACCAATCTGATATAGCCTAGTGTATTGTCAGGAAATCATGTGAAACGAAACTGAACTCTGGATGGTCGGACTAAGGATTGATTTTGCACCCTACCTAATGCCGTGCTCTAGTATTAACGACTCACTCGCCACACCTGACACAAAAGTTAAGAAACTTGATTAAGATGAGCAATATAGCATGTACATCCATGGGATGTAAAATTCAGGGGACTTTAGGCCATGCAACTACTAAGCACAGACTTGTGTAGCAATTTATAAACAAACAAGATAGATACTTCATACTTATCCAAAAATGGATGATGAGAACAAAAAGTTGTGAGAAAACAAAGACAAGGAGAATCATGCTGCACAGAATTACTATTTTTGATCCATGCACTGCACACATTAATCTAAACTAACATCTATTCCCTATAATAAAGTTTAATTCTGGTGACAATGAAAGTGCTATAAGACAGTCCAAGGAAGGATAGGGGAACTAACCAGACTCTTACAACAGATGAAGTCAGGAGGGCCAGACAAACATAAAAACACAATTTAACATTTCACTTTAAAGGCTTCATTTATGTCTGCAGAACTGGGCCATTTGACAAAGAAGATGTGCACACACAACGGCATACTACAGGGTCCGGCAATAAAACCTCCCTCATTTTAATAGGTTGTCACAGAAAAACTAAATATGATAGAGAATAATTACTTTTATTTATGAAAAATACATACTTTGCCATTTTTAATTATTTGGTTTTAAAAATTATATCTGCTAAATGACGTCCTCCATTGTTGATACATTGAGAAAGTCTATCCTGATAGTTCTCCGTACAGCTTCATGTCATTGCTCTTGGAATGGCTGCCACTTCTCGGGAATTGGCCTCTTAAAGTGCTTGCAGTGTTGTGGGACAATGTTTGTGCACTAGAGCCTTTAAGTGTCCCCAAAGAAAAAAATCACAAGGTGATAAATCAGGCGACCTTGAGGGCCATGCGATGTCTCCTCCCAAAGGGACAAGATGCCCAGGAACCAACTCGTGCAACATTTCCATAGAACGCCGAGAGGTGTGGAGTGTTGCTCTGTCTTGCTGGAACCACACTTCCTGATCTGCAATAAACTGGTTTAGCCTAGGTCGTAGGAAGGTCTCTTGCATGTGACAATAATGTTTTGACTTAACCGTTACCATGTGGCCACCTTCTTCAAAAAAATACGGTCCCCACACAAAAAAATTCAGCAACAGCGCACTTGAGGGCTCTGTAGTGATCGCTGACGAATTTCACTAGGGTATTATGCAACCCAGTAGCAGAAATTCTGTTTGTTTACTGTTCCTGATAAGTGGAAATGAGCCTCATCCGAAGAAATAAACAAAGCGCCAGATAGAATGTTTTGAAGAATTTCCTCACATGCAGTTTCAAAATCTCTTTCACTTAATTCCTGGGTAACCATCATTTTGAAGAGATGCATGTGAAGTTCTCTATGAAGAATTCTTCTTACACTCCTATCAGATAATCCCAGGACAGCTGCATGTTTAAGTGCTGAACGGATTGTTGCACAGATACTCTCACACGTGCCACATTTTCCGGCGTTGTTGCAGACCGAGGACGGCCTGTACATTTTCTTTTCAGCGCTGAACCTGTCTTTATGAAGTTTGACACCCACAGTTGAATAGTTTTTCTATCCGGGACACGATCATGTCGGCCAAGTTAGAATCGTCTCCGAAACCCTCGCCAAGTACTCATCACAGAACCACCGTTACGAATAAATTTCTCCACAACAAATGCACAATACTCATCACCAAGCCACGCCATGCCGCACACTGAAAATGGCATTACATCACTTTCAAACAAAACACACTCCACATTAATATCCTCACTACAACCCGCACGCCGGCTATGTCAAATGCAGGAGGTTTTATTGCCGGACCCTGTACATGACTAGCTACTCCATGGAAAACAGGATGAGGGAAGTTGAGGCGGTGGGAGTAAATTGCTATAAAGTGAATTATCGATAATTCTTCAGAAAAAAAATATTATATAAACATATATCACAGGTGATGGTGAAACCTCAAAATAAATATGTATGAATGCAAAATCGTAAATTGTATTAATGGAACAGTGAAAAAAAGAGCAACAATAAATGAATTTAGAAGACTTTTATAAAATTGTTAATAAATAAACAATATGTGATGCGTTATTGGCAGGGTGTCAGTGATTTAGGCCAGATGGATGTCTCATAGCCAGGACATTTTAGCATGCAAGTTTCCATCTCAAAATTTAGACGAGGTGTCGGTTTCTGGGAAAACTACGACAGCTCTGGCAGTAAAGCAGTTGCTGAAATTGTGGGTTTTGGCATATACTGCTTCTAGAAGGTACAGGTTGAAGTGGTTATTACAACATGTCACTAACTGTGTTTGCCTCACAATTCTCACTCATACAAGTACTGATGATGGCTAGTGGATGCGTGTCAGACCCACTGCAATTAGGTTGAGATACAACCTCTAACAGCATCACACCAATAGAAATACTTTCTGATGTAATTCTAGTGATGGCATGCTGGTCCAGAATTGGTAACAATCTAATTACTGCTTGAAAATAATACGTATTGTGACTGACTGCCTTCATTGACTGTCATTACTTTACATGGCTGAAAGCAGTGGCAAAAGTATCACTACCTAAACAGTAAACCCTTTCAATTCTTGTAACAAGGGAATGGTTGATAAATATTGTACATTGTGTACATGTGAAAGCTACAAAGATAGAAAGTTTAAAACTACAGTTATATATGGATAAAAAATTGGAGAGTACGTGTCTCTTACAAGCTGGCTATGAAATAATTCGTTATCTTGTCCACCAATAAAATAAAACTAATCAGGATATAGTTCTGAACCCTATTTATCCCCCCCTCTACCTGATGAGGTGGTACATTTCTAGTCCTCTAAAATAAATGTCACCAGACTTAATCCAAATAATACTTCCACATATGATTGTCTCTGCCAACCACAGTTTTTTTTAAATTCTTATATCCTATGACTCCATTTAAATTTTCCCAGTGTGTTCTCTAACATGGTCATGGGCGCCAGCAGGATTGCTTCTAGGGGGGTGCACCAGGGCTGCATTGGTGCTTCCCCCCTCCCTATCGGCCCAAAAATTTCCGGGCTGGGCGACTTTTTTTTTTTATTAGCTCTACTACTGCCCAGATGGCAACCCAGGATGTCAGAGGGGGTGCAAGTGCACCCCCCTCCCGGCGCCCATGAACATGGTAATGATTCCCCTGAGTTATCTCACGACTGAAAATCAATAATAGTCACACCAAGCCAGTTGCTCAATTTCAAAGAAACATCCTTCTTTCTAACATATATAGGGTGGTAATATAGTTTATGGGGAGCATTGGAAGGTACACGTCAGACTTACTGAAGCGACTGGGTGCAACTACATTTGCAATTCATACAATTTCAGCTATAGGTTATCGTCTGATGAAACTAGTTTATTTTGCTTATTTTCATTCCTTAAGCGGACTGCTCTGTGAACACCAGGGAAAATCTTGAAAATTGTGTTTTAAACAGTGTAACTCACCATAAGCCCATGCAAAGTTAACCATATTTTAAATCATCTTTTGGAAGCATTTTGATGTATGAACTACAGCATTTTCTTTGAAACTTTTTTATTAATTGTATTTTGTGTTGCATGTGAAATAAAGCAAGTAAATTATTTATATACATCATAAGTACGCATATCTCAATATACAGAGTAGAAGCTCGATTTTTTCCCTGGAATTTATTTACACTATTATCTTCAAAATAGATTATTAAAAAGATTGTACTGTTGTAAATTACTGGTCAATAATTTTTTTTAAATTTGACTATCAAAAATGTTAGAATAGAGCTCATAGCTTTTCATTAAAATATATTTAATTTTCAAACTTAAGTAACAAAAGTAGTCTACTTTTTAGTTAAGTATGATTTAAAACAGTATACAAAATTCCAGCTAACTATCTTTAATAGTTTTCAGCTTATGTGTACCAGAACATTAAAAAATATAACTTTCGGTAAATTCAAGTTAAAGTTAAAACTTGTTTTTCTATTAACTGTAAACACAAATATTTGCGGCAAAACAGCGGCAGAACAATGACTAAACTCTCTGTATAAACAAAAGCGAAGCGATGATGATGCTTTCACAGGCTAGCCAACATTAACAACTAAAAAGCCCTAAAAACAAAATAAGTTAGTCTATACCAAAATTCTCTTTTTGATGGAACTGGCTGCATGGCATCGGGACATAGTCATGTGTGAGCCACTTTTAAATTTCTGTAATTTTGGGGCTTCCTTCAGGACAATATCCTGCTTAAAGTAAGCTACAGAGAATTTTTTAAAACAAAAATTGAAAAATAGATTTTTGACAGTTATTCATACACATGTCCCCTTAATGTCATAAGGAATAATATTCTGGGACAATTCTACTCATAGAGACAAAGTGTTCAGAACCCAAAAGCGAGTAATAAGAATTATGTGTGGGGTTAGCAGTAGAACTCGATGTAGAGAGCTGTTCAAGAAGTTAGGGATTTTAACATTGGTGGCTGAGTATATATACACTTTAATGTCCTTTGTAGTCATAAATTATACTCCGTTTGAAACAAATAATAAAATACACAATTATGGCACCAGAGGTAAAAATGTTCTTCACAAATACAACATCTTTAGCAGCATTGTATTAAATTACTTTAAGAGTTGCTTGTAGTCATAAATTATACTCCGTTTGAAACAAATAATAAAATACACAATTATGGCACCAGAGGTAAAAATGTTCTTCACAAATACAACATCTTTAGCAGCATTGTATTAAATTACTTTAAGAGTTGCTTCCCCTTGAAAAGTGCCATGCTTCTCGAAAAGAACAAAAACCATGGATAACTGTGGCCATTAGAACATCATGCATTTGTGAAAGGAAGTTATTTATTGCCTCTAGGAAGAGTCAGAATGCTAATGTTAAAACAATTACAAGCTTTACTGCAAAATACTAAAAAAGGTTATTAAAGAATCTTAAAGAATGTACTACAAACATAAAATTCATGATTCTGAAAATAAAATTAAGACAATATGGGACATAGGACAAAGGGAAATAGGAAAAAATAATCAAACCAGTAATGACATTTATATCAAAGAAAATTCAGTAGAATCTATTTTTTCAATTGTTGATATATTTAATAAACATTTTTTATCTGTTGCTGATAAATTGACTGCTAATAGCTCAGTGAAACAGTATGGATTTTGTCAAAACAGGTTTCCAAGAAAAATTTGACACTATGTCTGTTAATTTAGCTACTCCAGAAGAAATAAGAAAAAATATCAGGTCTCTTAAATCAAATACTCAAGTGTTTATGATGGGATTTCAAGCAAATTAATTAAACTGTGCGCCACAGAATTAAGTAATATACTAAGTTATCTGGTTAATATATCTTTACTTGAGGGTACCTTTCCAGAAAGGCTTAAGTGTGTAGTTAAACCAATCTATAAAAAGGGAGATAAGTCAGCCATACTAATTACCATCCTATTTCATTCCTAACAGCCTTCTTCAAAGTTTTTGAGAAAGCAATGTACAATAGACTCTATGAGCACCTTAAAAATAATAATATTCTAACTAAATCACAATTTGGTTTTCAAAAGGGCCATTGAACAGAACAAGCTATATTTGCATTTTAGAAGAAATAAATAATAAATTAATTCCTGTGAGAATTTTTAATGACTTATACAACATACAATACATTCATTTTCCATTGATCCCAATATAAGAGACTGGCTCTGTGGGATGTGGAAAGTTGTCAATTTACAGATAAACAGTTGCATAACAAAATAATAAGTACATTACTGTATGTACAGTCATAGTATACATGGTACATTAAACACTTCCATTACAAAATAATACATAAACCAGAAGATGTACAGTCATAGCATATATGGTACATTAAAAAAAAAAATCCATAACAAAATAATACATACACCACAAGATGTACAGTCATAACATATATGATGCCATAAACAATTACGTAACAAACTAAATACATACACCAGGAGATGTACAGTCATAGCATACATGGTAAATTAATTATGTGAACTATATTTACACAAGATACTGGCAGTTATTTTTTAGATACCTTAGAAATAAATTCTTCAACAGAGTAGAAGGAGTTGTCAATTAAAAATTCTTTCATTTTTTTCCTGAATTTATTCTTATCATCTACTAGACATGTAATATGTGTTGGGAGCATATTGAAGATCTGTATCCCTGAATATCGGACCCCTTTTTGAACAAATGACAATGACTCTTAAGTCTTGTGAAGATCATTTTTACTTCTAGTGCCATAATTGTGTATTTTACTATTTGTTTCAAACAAAGTATAATTTGTGACTACAAAGGACATTAATGTGTATATATACTCAGATGCTAATGTTAAAATCCCTAACCTCTTGAACAGCTCTCTACATGAAGTTCTATTGCTAACCCCACACATAATTCTTATTACACGCTTTTGGGCCCTGAACACTTTGTCTCTATGGGTAGAATTGCCCCAAAATATTGTTCCATGTGATAATAAGCAAAATAAACTAGCTGCCTCATACGGAGATCACCTAAAGCTGAAATTGTACGAATTGCAAACGTGGCTGCTCCCAATCGCTTTAGTAAGTCAGAAACATGTACTTTCCAATTTAAATTATGATCAATATACAAACCTAGAAATTTCACACTCTCTACCTCTTGAATGGACTGGCCTGAAAATTTTATGTCTATATCAGGTGTTAATCTGTGTGATGTACTGAATTGCATATACTGAGTTTTATCAAAGTTTAAAGACAAGCCATTAGCTGTAAACCATTTATTAATCAGTTCAAAGACATAATTTGAAATATATTCTGTAGATAAATCTGGAGTGTTTTTAATTCCTATGTTTGTGTCATCTGCAAATTGGACAAATTTTGAGTTTTTAGATGAAACACAGGGTAGATCATTTATATATATTAAAAACAATAGTGGCCCCAATATAGAACCCTGAGGTACTCCACATCTGATTAATTTCCACTCAGGAAACAGTGGACCTCTTATCTAAAACATTTGACAGTGTAGATCCTAAAATTTTGATACAGAAATTAAAGTATTATGGTATAGATGGCATTGTTAATAAATGGCTTAGTTCTTACCTTCTGAATAGAAAACAAAGTGTCAATGGAGAATTTTAAGGTGGTCCACTGTTTTCTGAGTGGGAATTAACCAGATGTGGAGTACCACAGGGTTCTATATTGAGGCCACTTTTGTTTATAATATATATAAATGATCTACCCCATGTTGAATCTAAAAACTCAAAATTTCTCTAATTTGCAGCTGACACAACCAAAGGAATTAAAAATATTCCAGATTTATCTGCAGAATAGGCCTATATTTCAAATTATGTCTTTGACCTTATTAATAAATGGTTTACAACTCGCATTTAAACACTGATAAAACACAATATATGCAATTCAGTACATCACACAGATTAACATCAGATGTAGATATAAAATTTGCAGGCCAGTACATACAAGAGGTAGAGTGCGTGAAATTTTGTAGGTTTGTATATTGATCATAATTTAAATTCGAAGGTACATGTTTCTGACTTGCAGCCACATTTGCAGTTCATACAATTTCAGCAATAGGTGATCTCCATATGAGCCAGCTAGTTTATTTTCACTCATTAATGTCATATGGAATAATATTCTGTGGCAATTCTCCTCATAGAGCCCAAAAGTGAGTGATAAGAATTATGTGTGGGGTTAGCAATAGAACTTCATGTAGAGAGAGTTCTGTTGAAGTTAGGGATTTTAACATTGGTGGCTGAGTATATAAACATATTACTGTCCTTTGTAGTCACAAATTATATTTTGTTTGAAACAAATAGTAAAATACACAATTATAGCACTAGAAGTAAAAATGATCTTCACATTAATTGACAACTCCTTCTACTCTTTTGAAAAATTTATAGTGTATCTACAATATAAACTGCCAGTAGTTTGTGTAAATGTAGTTGACATAATTAATTTACCATGTATGCTATGGCTCCACATCTGGTGTATGTATTATTCTGTTATGCAATTCTTTATCTGTAAATTGACAACTTTCCACATAGCCAGTCTCTTATACATTGTTCAATGGAAAATGAATGTATAATCTTGTATACGGCTTACAAGTTGTTATTTGTTCAAAACAGGTTCCAATATTTAGGGATACATATCTTCAATAAGTTCCCAAAACATCTTTAATGTCTAGCGATGATAAGATTAAATTCCGGAAAAAATTAAAAGAATTTTTGACAACTCCTTCTAGGCCTAATCTGTCGACGAATTTATTTTTAAGATATCTACAATATAATTGCCAGAAGTTTGAGTAAATGTAGCTGACTTAATTAATGGACCATGCATGCTGTGAGTGTATATCTTGTGGTGTATGCTATGTAGGCCTATTATTTTTCTGTAAATTGACAACTTTTGCACATCCTCCGAAGCCAGTGTTTTATAATGGAATCTATGGAAAATGAAGTATTGTGAGGAATTAATTTATAGCTTTCCCAACCAACGAAATTCTACTAATAACTACCAAGCATTACTAGATGCCCTTGGTTTAAGTATAAATTATTGGTACATTGATTGAGAAGGAGCAATAAGAAACCCATTTCTGCGTAAAGTTCGTGCGGAGAAATCGATAAGGTCTCAGAGAGGCTGTAAAATAACACTTGATAGAAATTGAAATGCAAATACCAAGTGACAAGTGTGAAGTAACGTAATTTTCACAACAGAATCGTGTCAACCCACAAAATAAAAAAGTATTATTGAAAACGATTAATTACGATAATCGTACAAATAAGAAAAACATAAACAAGAAAGTAAAAGTTTGAAATGTTTTTGTCTGAAACGATCAAAATACAAAGTTAGGTTGGTCAACCTGCCAGTAAACATGCGATTCTCCAGGATTGTTTGGAAACAAAAATTGTTAAATCAAGCGTGGCAAAGCAAGCAAATACCATTAACTTAATAGCAGCTGGGAAACACGTAGCATAAATTTTACATACCCAGGTTCAATAATTTCACCTTCTTTCACCAGCAGCTTGCGAATAATTCCAGCTTTCTTGGACTTCAACTTCTGCTCTAAAGATTTCTCGGCACCCGTCTTTATATCATATAGTAATAACACGCGTCCTATTGCCACGAAAGTTCCTTCTTTTACAGTCCATTTTAAAATTTTTGCTGATTTTCCAGGTGGAAACACAACAACACCTTTAGCACCCATGTTGACCGGAAGTACTCTTTGGTTTGTGCCTACAACTGGTAGAATGCCTTTCTCTATTGGTGCAAAACAACGGAACTGACGTTACATTAGCCAATGGCTGTATCTTTAACATGTGTAAGTGTTATTGGCGCTTGGTGTGTATACATTTCAAAGTAGTGGTACTTTTAAAATTTGTAACGGCCAGAAATTGAGGGACGTAATTGTTTATAATTAGTAAGTATTGAAGTACATGTTTGTAGCAACAGTAGGCCATCAAAAAATTATTATAAAAAGCATTTGTTTGATTTTTCTCTTTTTTTATATAAGATCATTTTGTGATTCTACTTGTTAACTTTCATAGGTTGTAAATTTTTCTGTTGTGTATCGTTAAACTTTACAACTCTTCGGAGGACATATCGATAGGCCTGCCTACAGTTTACACAGAACATTAAAAACTCTTTAAAAGTTTAATCCTAGCGTTCAGCCCAAATTACAGGAGTCAGACATGGTTATTATTTTGCACCATCAGTGTCAAAGCACCATAATATCAATACATTAAAGTTCTTCGAAGTTGTTGAAACTTTAAGAAAGTTTGTTTCCAATTATTTACAGAAATAGTAACGAAACCTATTTATAAGAGGCATGAAATAACCCTGTAAATTAATCATTATTTGCACTTTGTGTGGCAGTTATAAACACTTAGTGTGTAATAACGTTTGATGCTGTCAATCATTCAAGTAATGGTAACTAGGATCAATTTTTATCATGTACCTTTTTTACATGTTAATTGTTGTATCCACACAATGAAACTTAATTTGAGGCCTGCACAAGTTTTACGAATTGATACTGGAAATCTTTTATAATATCTGTTACTTTCCTGTTACCATTCAAAGCTAAAGGTTTTCCTCTTGCTAATGTAAAAATAAACTGAATGAACATGTAGCAGTTACGCATTTTTATCCTATGAAGGGTTGCAATCCTGCAGTTTAATGAATTAACACATTTGCTGCGAAATGTCACCTGTATTCACAATTAGCTATTGAGAATAGTAACGCTGCTGTAACGTTAAACGGCAAGTGACCAGGAGCAGGCGTATTACAATGTATAACGATAATGTACATATTTGCTAAACAATATTAGGGTAATATCTAGATCGCGATACCGCTGTAAACACTTCCGTATGGAGAGAAGTATGACGTCACTACCTTGCTGAATGTGACGTATACGTTCTGCTCGCAGCTTTAAATGTCACTAATGGGGCCTTCCACGGAAAGTAGTCCATTCACTAAAATGTCTCATATCGAGAAATCGTTAATTTTGCACCAGTAGTACAAGAATAAATTCATTTGCGATGAGGTTTTGATGCAGCCTGGACCACCCTGAAACTTAACTATCGAACACCTTATTGCGGATACCTAATTTCTGTCGTATCCATCCATCACTGTTAATATCATTTACGTCTTAATGCAGCCTGGACCACAGTGAAACGTAACCGTCCCACACGATATTGCCGAAACCCAATTTCCAAATCGCATCTATTACTGTAAGTATGGTCCAGGCTGCGTTTCAACCTAAACAAAACTGTTATTGACGAAATCTTGTTTTTATTTCGCCTGAATGATTTCAATAGCAATTTCAGCCACGCGAGGAAATATAGAAGAACGGAATAAAATAAAAATCAATGGAATTGTGACTAATAACGTTAATGATAATGAACGATATCAATTATCAGTTTGGAATGTTGTACATATTTTAATAATATTATCAATTGTGCAAGTAATAATTTTCTTTAACTTTTTCAATCCGTTAATTTTTTACTATTATTACTATTGGTTACGCTCTATGGCCTAATTTGTATTCTCAAATCGATCGAAGGCTGAACACGTCACACCAGGAAACAGTGACGTCACTCTCTCCATCGGGAAGTGTTTACATTGCGAGGTGGTAAGTGGATGCAGCGGTATCGCAATCTAGATATTACCCCAATATTATTTAACAATATAACTATTTCTATTACAGTCATCAAGTGTGTATATACTGCACAAATTTCACACAAAGAAAACTGCTGTAAATGTACACACTAACTGATTAGAGGACCATTTGTAATAATATATGACCCCAATGATATTACTATTACATGTAATAAAATGCATGGCTGACCAGCAACATTGATAACAAACAAAACTTTGGTCAGATCATTGCTTGAATACAGTGGTGTAATTTGGAACCCACAGTGTGGTTATCAAATACAGGATTTGTAGGGTGTGCAAAGGAGAGCATCTAGATCTGTTTGTGGAAATTACCGCAAAATCCAATTGTAACCAATGTGTTAAAGGAGCTGAATTGGGGGTCATTGGAAATTAGGAGGAGGGTGGAGAGAGTGCTGAATTTGTACAAGGTGTAGGTATGTTGGTTTTAGAGCTTGGAGGTGTATTGGTCAGAAAATTAGGAATACTGCATTGAAAGGAAAATATGACCATGGACACAAGCTGGCACTAGATTTCATGCAAAAGGGAGTGGGAAAACTTTCGTGGATAAGGGAATCAGGGATTGAAATAAATTACCAAGGGAAGTGATGAATAATTTACCAAAATTGCTGAAGGAACTTGATGTTAAAATTTGTAAATGGCAAAAGTAAAATGGTGGAGGGATTTCACACTCAAAGATGACAATAATTAGAAAGAAGTAATTAGATGACTAGAGCAGTTGTCACCAGACCTTGCACCTCATTGTAATTAGGCTAAATTTAAATTAAATCAACATCGTGTACAATGTTCGTGCCATCCATACATAACTCCAATAATACAGCTCGAAAATCAAGGTAATTTAAATTTTTAAAATTCAAATTTCTAGTGAAATTATGATTTAACAAAAAGAGTCAATTGTCATTTTGGTGCAGGCTTCATTTCAATCCCAGCTTAAATTGTTTACAAAAACAAAATTTCTCGTGTCTAATGCTGAAACAAGTATATTGCCGCTCTTTCAACCAAACCACAACTTATGTTAATATTGCTGCAATCACCATTGATAAATGCTTTAGAATATTAATGTCTCAGACACAGCAATATAATTAATTGTAATTATCACGTATATAATACCTCTTACCATTAGAGGACACATATATGTTAAATAAATATGGTATTTTTCCTTCGCTTACCTTTTGAACTTTTTACTAAGTTTGTTCGGCTCTTATGTTATGGATGGCAGTGATAGTAACATATTTTCAAAAAATATCATTTAAGGAACGTGTGCTTTATCATTATACATGCTGTCAATGGCTTAGTGCTTAACACGTACTACCGCGCGCCTACCACATCTCTGTTGTATTGGGCTCTACATCATTCGACTTTTAGGTCCTCCGGACTCGTGGAACAAAACAGCAAAACATCCCTAAAAAAACTCTTCTTCTACCTGCGGCTTGGGCATGCTGCAGAGGAAATCTAACGCCCAAAGAGTTGGTAAGCGGGTGAGGGTTGAAAGCCCTCCTCCTGAAACTGAAAACGAAGTGTGACAGCAAGGATTATCTGAGCAATAATGCCTTCATCATAATGACAAGGGTGGACGGATCTTTTGAGAAAGTCTCTCCATTTTATATACAGAAAGGGTTAGGGGGTATTGCGGGTACTCTAAAATCAGTCAAAAAGTTCAGGAATGGGACACTGCTTTTGAAAATGTCTGAACCTACTCCTTAAGTGTGAGTAGCTCGGGGAGTTTGCAATGAAGTGTGAACTCCATAAAACTCGTAATTCGAGTAAAGGCATGGTCACATGCCCAGACTTAATCGATATTGATATCGAGGAACTCCTTAAGGAGTGGGGATCAGAACATGTGATTGAGGTTTTTCAGATCACACAAAGGGTAAATGGCAGTCTTGAGAAGACTGCCACCTTCATCCTGACGTTTGACATTCCGATGTTGCCCCAAGCCATCGAAGTAGGCTGTTTAAACCTTAATATTCGTCTGTATGTCCTGGACCCCTTGCATTCTTTCAAGTGCCAGCAGTTCAAGCATACGACAGCTACCTGTTAGGGTAACCCCACCTGTGGGAAATATGGAAATGCTGCACACAAGCCAGGCAGTGGTAGTACCCTCCCACAGGTGTGTGTCATCTGCTCTGGGTTTCATCCAGCTTTCTAGCAGGGTGTGTTGAGTGTATCTTGATGAAAAGAAGATACAGGAGTTGAAAACTAAGGATCAACTATCTATGGCAAAGAGAAGAAGAGATTTAAGGCAGTTGCGCCACCTGTCTTCGCTACTAGTTTTGCCAAAGCCTTGTCAACTCCTGTCAGGAAGAAAAGTGTTGCTACACAGACATCCTTTGAAGACTTGGGCACAAGAACAATGTGCTCACGTCAGTGCAAATGTGGCACCATGTCCACCAAGATCACAACACAGAAGACCGCGGACATCGGTAGCAACACGTCTGCAGCCCCGACCAATAAGACAGCAGGTTCTGCAGTTCCACCAGCTGAGGCACGGACATCTGCCACAACATCTACAGCGGTGGGACCCTCTGCTGCAAGCAGAAGCAGTACCGGCAATGCCATCTTCCAAATAGTGGATGGCAAACTGTTCAGAGTTCGGGGTCCGAAATTAAAACATATGGACCCAACTGGCAGGGAAAGGAAAGGGGCAAAGGCCTCGGCAGACCCCGCAGGTGCCTGGTACGCAAGTGCCAGGTACGGGTTTGGCGAACCCGCGGTGCCCGAGCTGGAAACCTGTGAGCACCGTAAACTCCTACCATGCTTCAACGACCACCGTAGGGCGTGGCGGTGTGTGCCTAGGAGAACGGGGATCTTGGCTTCATCGCCCGAATCGCAAGGATGGTACAAACCTCTATAAAAAAAACCTCAACCTCAAGGTCAGCCACGTGCCGAGGAGGTGAATGGGTGATGAGGGAAATCACTCATTAACGTGCAACCTCAGGGGCTCCTGCGCACTCCTGTTGTATCAGCATTTGCTCATAACATGTTTTTACTCGTGGGACCAAAATTCCTTCTCACAAGCAAGAACAAAACCCCTGCGGTCCGGGTGTGCCGCAGGAAAATAAAAATACACCCAATACGAAGAAGCGGGCCAGGGTTGATAGCCCTCCCGCTTCGGAGAGCCAACGTAACGGGAAAGAATGTTCGATTTTGAACGCTTTCGTTGTCATGCAGAGGGTGGAGGGGACATTTGAAAAGGTGTCCCTGTTTTATATTAATAAGGGTTTAGAAGGGTTAGTTGGTACCCTGAAATCAATTAAAAAGCTGAGGAACGGGACGCTGCTGCTGGAAACATCCACCAGTAGGCAGGCTTCCTAGCTCCTTAACTGCGAGAACTCGGGGAGTTCGCCGTTAAAAGCGAACTCCACAAATCCTTGAATCGTTCAAAAGGCGTAGTGACCTGCCGGGAAATTATGGATTTAGCAACCGAGGAACTGGTTAAGGAGTGGGAAGATCAGCAAGTGGTCGAGGTGCGTCAGATTACACGGAGGGTAAATGGCAGTCTTGAAAAGACTGCCACCTTCGTCCTGACGTTTGACACTCCAGTGTTGCCCAAGTGTATAAAAGCTGGCTACATCAACCTGAACGTCCGTCCGTATGTTCCGAACCCAGTGCGCTGCTTCCAGTGCCAGAGGTTCGGACATACGATGGCGTCATGCAAGGGCAACCCCACCTGTGGTAGATGCGGCAAGGGGGCACATGAGTCGGGTGTCAGTTACACGCTCCCACAGGTGTGCGTCAACTACACTGGTTCGCACCCTGCCTGGAGTAGGGAGTGTCAAGTGTATCTTGAGGAGCGCAAGATACAGGAGTTGAAGACCAAAGAGTTATGTAGAGTCAAAGAAGAAGGCGAAAGCGCTCGCCGCTAAAATTTTTGGAACAAGCTTTGCCAAGATGGTCTCGACTCCCGTGTTGCTACGCAGACATCCTTTGCAGACATGGGCACAAGCACTATGTGCTCATGTCAATGCAAGTGTGGTGCAAAATCCACGAAGGTCATAACACCCAAGACCGTGGATGTTACAAGCAACATATCTGCAACCTCGACCAGTCCAGCAGCAGAAACAAAGTCTCCACCAGCAATCAGGTTAACAGCACCTCCTATTCCACCTCAAACTATTGAAATGGTAGCGATACCATTGGCTACCGTTGGAAATAGAGGTGACCAAAAGATCAGGGGTCCAAAGTTTAGACAGACTGATCCGACCCAGTTCGTAAAGTCCCCTTCTTCGTCTCCTCCTAGACTGGCCAGCAGTAAGGAAGAGACAGAGGGAAAAAAAAGAATGGGGAGGAAACTGAAGAGTCCTCAGGGTCTCCGCTTCCAGGCAGGATGAAACTGAGATGCTGGTGGACGAAACTAGTCCCGTTCCTCAGCAGGAAGTGATCGAAGACCCACCCGGACCGGGGCGGGTTAGGTTAAATAGGTAAGGATAGCTCCCATACTTCAGTGGAACATCAACAGTTTTACAGCTCACAAAGAGGAGTTACACCTCTTAGCATGGTCTGATCCTTTGTGTCTCTGTCTACAAGAGACACATTTCAGATTAACACACCAACCTGTGCTAAGAGGATATGACGTGTACCGTAAGGAGGACCGAGGGTGATCGAGCGAAGGGTGGAGTGGCTGTGTTTGTCCGAAACACTATCCACTCGGAACCTTTAGCTCTCACTTCTGATTTACAAGCTGTGACAGTGAGGATTCATGGTCCCATCCAACTGACAGTATGCTCTATTTATCTACCACCTAACATGCTCGTCAGTTATGACGACGTGCTTAACATCTTGCGGCAGCTTACTCGGCCATTCCTCCTCCTAGGAGATTTCAACACACATAGTGAGCTGTGGGGCTCAAACGCCGATTGCCCCAGAGGCCGAATGGTTGGTAGATTGATAGAGCAAGAGGAAATATGTGTCCTCAATACTGGTGCAATGACACATTTTACCACTGCTTCCGGATCGTCCTCTGCCATTGACCTTTCGTTGTGCTCCCCCTCAATCGCGGATTCCGTGCATTGGGAGGTGGATCGTGACCTTCATGGAAGTGACCACTTCCCAATATAGATGCACGTAGAGTTTGAACATGGAGGAGGCAATAACCGACGCAAATGGAACGTCAGCAAAGCCGACTGGCAACTCTACCGCCGCCCCATCACTCTTAAAGAGTATAACAACATTGAGGAGAGGGTGAATCACTTTACCGAAGTGATTAACCAGGCAGCTGACGTTTCCATGCCGAAAAGCTCCGGAACGCTGCGTAGGACGCCCGTCCCCTGGTGGAACGACGGATGGCGTTCTGCTATTCAGGCACGCAGACGGGCGTTGCGTCGATTTAGGTTGCAGCCAACTTCTGACAACCTGGCAGCGTTCCGTATTGCCAGAGCTAAGGCGCATCGAGTTATTAAGGAGAGCAAGAAAAGGTAATGGCAGAACTTTGTGAGCACTATAAATCGTTCCACACCTTCGTCGAAAGTATGGGAGTCTATCCGACGTGTATCTGGAAGGTACTCCCGCCCACTAGTATCTGGATTACTGGATCGTGGACGTATAATTACTGATGAACAAAGCATAGCACAGCTGATGGCGGAGAATTTTGCCGCTATCACTTCGTCCACCAATTTCGACCCTCGGTTCCGGCATCGCAAGATTACTGCCGAGAGGCGAGTGCTGTGTCTCGGTATAACAAGCTGTTTACTGGTGACTGTATTTTTATTAATGAGTTTAGAGACATTTTAAATGAGTATCACATATTTACCCCGGTATAAACGGATGGGTCTAAGCAGGCTGACAGAGTCGGTTGCTCAGTGGTGTTCCCCCGAGTGACTTACACATACAAGATGGATGGTAGGTGCAGCATTTACACCGCCGAGTGTTATGCTATCCTTAAGTCTCTCCAGCATATGAAAGTAATGCGCGATAAGAGATTCATTATATGCTGTGATTCCCTCAGCTGTATTCAGGCATTAGAAAACATGTACCCAGCAGACCGTCTAATCCAGGACGCCCTCCTTTCCCTCCAATCTCATGGAAAGGAGGTTTTATTCTGCTGGGTACCCGGCCATGTGGGATTCAGGGGGAACGAGGCAGCTGATGTAGCTGCCAAGTTAGCCTGCGACAAGGCCAGAACCCAAAGTCAGACCTTGCCTCGGCGGCGAAGAGATTTGTTTTTAATGTTTGGCAGAGGCAGTGGCTGGAAGTGGAGCATAAAAAGCTCCGGCAGGTCAAACCGACCGTTCAGCCGTGGAGCAGCTCCTTCCAGCGGTTGAGGAGGTATGAGGTTCTCCTTACTCGCCTCCTCTGACTCAAGGTTTCCTTCTCCGCCGAGAGGACCCTCCGGTATGTGATGCTTGTGGTGTGCCTTTGACAGTACGCCACATTTTAAATGATTGTGTGTTGTTTTTAAACTTAAGGGCAGACGTTGGGTTAGCTAACGATCTGTCCCTTATTTTAAACAATGACAATGTGGTGAAGGTTTTAAAATTTTGCAATTTGGCTGGTCTTAGTCCAAAAATTTTGGGGAGATCGGCCTAGTTTTTAGAATGGTTTGGTGGTTTTTCTGCAACCACCAATCCATGTATATTTGTTCTTTAAGATTAACGTTTTATCCCTGGCTGGCCCATTTACAGCCAGCCAGTTTGTTGTTTCAGTGTTTGTTAAAGCTGGTTGGCCCTTTTACAGCCAACCAGCCAGTACTATTTGTTTGTGTATTTAAGGCCATTTTACAGCCACTGTTTTAGCATTTTACTCAATCCTGCTGTCTGCATGGTCGACATCTTTACAGTCGACCATGTGGGCTGTATTTTTATCACTAATTTTGTATTTTATTATGCTGACTGTGTGGCCGACCCCTTTACAGTCGGCCATGCAGACAGCTGTCTGTTTTTACCCACATTGTCATTCTGTATTCTTGCTAGGGCGCTAATGACCTAGATGTTGATGCGCCCTAATACCCCAAAAACAACAACAACAGTCTCGGCAGAATTAAGTTCCACAAGTCTCTGAGGCTTTATCGAATTGAGATTATTCGTCTTCGGACCCTGAAGGTGCTGATAGACAAACCTGGTCCCGTTTCTCAGCAGTCACCTTCGTTGAAAACAAAGGAATGACTATCTTATGGCGAAAAGAAGAAGAGGTTTATGGCACTTACATTACCTGTCTTAGCTACAAGTTTTGCCAAAACCTTGTCAACTCCTGTCCGATCCAGGGCGGGTGAAATTAAATAGTCAGGATGGTTCCGGTACTTCAGTGGAACATTAACAATTTGCAGCTTCACAAAGAAGAATTACAATTCTTAGCATGGTCTAAACCATTGTCTCTCTGCCTACAAGATACACACTTTAGACCACGACACTATCCAGTGCTAAGAGGTTATGACATCTATAGAAAGGACGATACCAAGGGTAAGAGTGAAAGGGGCAGTGGCTGCGTTTGTCCAAAATAATGTCCACTCTGAACCTATAGCTCTCACATCTAATTTAAAAGCAGTGGTAGTGAGGATATACGGTATCATTAAAATGACCGTATGCTCCATTTATCTACCACCGAATGCATCCGTCAATTACAACGACCTCTGCTATATATTGAAGCAGCTTACTCAACCATTCCTCCTCCTAGGAGACTTAATCGCACGCAGTGTGAGGCTTGAATACCGACTGCCCCAGAGGCCGAGTAGTTGGTAGATTAATGGAGCAAGAGGAAGTTTGCATCCAGAATACATGACAAATGACCCACTGCTTCCGGTTTGTCCTCTGCTGTTGATCCTTCTTGTGCTCTCCTATTGCAGACTCCATGCAGTGGGAGGTGGATCGCGACCTTCATGGAAGCGACCACTTCCCTATATGGATGCACGTTGTCTATGAACGTGGAGGCAGCAATAACCAATGCAAATGGAACGTCAGCAAAGCTAATGGCAACTCTACTGCCGCTCAATTACTCTGATGGAGTATACAAATGTAGAGGAGAAAGTGAATCACTTTGTGTAACTAATTCGTCTGGCAGCTGATGTCTCCATGACGAAATGCTGCGAAGATCGTGCGTTCCCTGGTGGAACGAAGAATGTCGTTCCGCCATTCAGGGTCGGAGGAAGGTGTTGCACCGTTTTAGGTTGTATCTAAAATCCGACAACCTCACAGTGTTCTGAATTACCAGAGCTAAGACGTGTCATGTTATTAATGAAAGTCATGGTAGAACTTTGTGAACACTATCAATCGTTATACAACATCGTCAAAAGTATGGGGGTCTATCCGCTGTATATCTGGAAGGTACTCCCATCGACCAGTATGTGGATTACTGGATCACGGTCATGTAATTACTGATGAACGAAGCATAGCGCAGCTGATGGCAAAGAATGTCACTGCCATCACTTCGTCTGCCAGTTTTGACCCTCGGGTCCAGCAATAAAGAATTGCTGCCAAAAAGTGCATGTTGTGCTTCGACTCATCGCATACAGAGGCATACAACAGCCCATTTACATCTTGGGAGCTGGATCTGCATTAAACAGCGCCAAAGACACTGCTCCAGGGCCTGATCTGGTCCAGTACCAGATGCTGAGGCATCTTCGTAAAGTTTCTAAAGAGTACCTTCTAGATATTTTTAATGAAATCTTGACTGGAGGTCACTTCCCTGACTTGTGGAAAGAAGCAACACTAATTGCAATTTTAAAATCTGGGAAGGACAAATTGTTGCTAGGTAGCTATAGTATCGCCCTGACAAGCTGTGTAGGGAAGATACTAGATACTAGAGAGGATGGTTAACTGCCACTGCGTTTGGGCTTTTGAGTGCCAAAAGCTTTTGAGCCTCTTTCAGTGTGGATTCAGGAAGTTTGTTTCCACCATGGACAACCTGATCCTACTGGAAGCAGCAGTTCAGGAGGCATTCATCCACAGTCAAACCTGTCGTTTTTTTCCGATATCGAAAACGCCTATGACACTACCTGGCAGCACATTATTTTAAAACACTTACATGAATGGGATTTTAGGGGAAACTTGCCCCATTTTTATCCGGACTTTGCTACCGATCCTGAGTGTCTGATCTTTTATATTCAGGAAAATGGTGTTCCTCAAGGGTCAGTTTTAAGCGTGAACCTTTTTTCTATTGTGATTAACCTACACGGTACACCTTATACGACTCCTTATATGCTGATGATTTTTTAAATTTTTTGTGCATCATCTAGCTTGAGAGGTGCTGAGTTGACTGCAACTTGCGCTGAACAGGCTGGATGAATGGTCAGTGCACACTGGTTTTCATTCCTCTGCTGAGAAAACACAGTGTGTACCTTTAACTCGTAGCAGAAGTATTTTCAAAATCAAAGCCATGGCCCTGTT
Source organism: Vandiemenella viatica (assembly GCA_031002005.1). Lineage (NCBI taxonomy): Eukaryota > Metazoa > Arthropoda > Insecta > Orthoptera > Morabidae > Vandiemenella > Vandiemenella viatica. The sequence continues at coordinate 223,827,918 of JARYHS010009186.1, read as the reverse complement.
CGAGGCTGTGTTCCGGCACCGCAGACTTGTCCTTCTGCCCCAGTGTTTAGTCAGTGTTTATTACAGCCCAAAAAAAGAGAGGAAAATAATTTAATTAAATTAAATTGCAATTGAGCACACGCTCCGGTGGCAATTTCGCTAAACACCCATCACCCATTTTCCTGCACCCACCTACATTTACCCTCTACAAATTTTAACTTTAAATTCTTTCAATGTTTTTGGTAAAGTATTCATCATTTCCCCTGGTAACTTATTCCAGTCCCTAACACCCTTTCCTAAAAAAGATAATCTTCCCACACCCTTGTGCCTGAAATCCAGTGCCAACTTGTGGTCATGGTCATCTTTTCGCTTCCATACACTACTTTTCATATTTACACCAATATCTTTCTATGCCTCATCACCAGTATATGCCTTGTACACTCCCATGACCCTTTTCACCCTCCTCCTATCTTGCAATGAATCCCATTCCAGCTCTTTTATCATATCTGTTACTGATTGCATTCTGCGATAATTTCCAGAAACAAATCTAGCAGCCCTTTTTTGCACCCTCTCCAACTCCTGTATTTGATACTCAAAATGTGGGTCCCATACTACACTACCATATTCGAGCAATGGTCTAACCAAAGTTTTGTAACCCAATTCCTTTACTTCTCTCGTACATCACCTCATCACTCTCTCCAACAAGTGCAGAATTTTGAAACCTTTTCCTACCACCTGTCCAGTGTGCCCTGCCCAGTTCAGCTTATCAAATGTATTGCCAAGATATTTACATTTCAAGTCTTCAGCATCAATTCTTTCCCCACCTTATAATCATAATCAACCTTTTGTTTTTTTATTTGTGTATCTACTAAGCTGAATCTTCTTTGCATTTATCTTCATCCCGTTTACCCACCCAAAGATATGACTTGTCCTAAAGATCCGAACCCTAGTCATTACTGTGATCTTTCTTCAGGTTAATGCTCACATTTATTTTCACTGAAGTGTAAATATTAGCATTCTTGTATTATTAGGCTAAATACCAGAAATTAAAGAAAACCAACCTTCAATGTTAAATTATTTTAACCTATTGTCATCCCAAATTTATAGTTTGCCAGGTTATTTATTACAAGACTACCTATTCATGAAAATAATTTTAAAGTGTGTACTTTTTATTTTATTTTGGCAACAAAACTTTTTGCGTTCACCTAAAGTGTGTTATACCACTGGAAAGAACATGTGAATGATGTAAAATCTCATTCTAAATTAGAAAAACTCCCAGAGGAATTAAAAAATGTTCATTTGTGCTATTTGGAAGCTTTAGATAGCTATAATTATATATATATATATATAATCTTGTTGTAATTTGGTATTTTCTGAGTCTATATGAACAGTACACTTGTAATTAAAATCTGAGCTGGTAAGGTTTATGGTGCAATGAAGTCTTCACGGGTGTACTGCTGAATTGTATTGTAAAAAATGATTTTTCAACGACTAGCTTCGTAGTCTTCCTCAGGTGCGAAAACATCTGTACTGGTCGGCTGACCAACAGATACTGAGACAGTTCAGGTGTTGCACTTCCTTGTATGCCCAATGGCTCTGTTCGCAGCCACGCCTGGCGATGGTGCCAGTGTGCATGGCTGTAGATCTTTGTTGAGGGCTACGAACTCTGATATGGAGCCATCTATGGCGGCAGCTGGATGAGTTACGACACTCTCTGCGGAGTTTCACCAAGGCTGGTTTCCATGCCTCACTGTCTCTGTTGAAGGTATCGGCTAAACGAATTTCGATTGCTTCATTGACTATTGAATCCCAACAATATGAGGTTCTAACCAATATCCTAATGTTGTGATATGAAACGTTATATCCTAACGTTGTGAAGTGGACTACAGCATTTTACTAAATAGTTACATATTCAAATTCATCTTTAATGTTGTTAAGGTGGGTGTTGACAACAGAAAAATGCAGATTATTTATTGTACTCTCATCTACTGACATGTCTATGCTAGTCATTGAAATTTTTCTTGTAACATATTCATCATATATGTAGTTGTTGATATAAGCTGCAACATTGCCTAATGCTCCTGAGGAGTTTTTGAGATGTCTCCATCTACATTTACAGTCTGAACCAGAGACCCTTCAACAATGTTAACAAGATCACTGGCGTGCCAAATTCCTCATTTATCGGCCTCTGCTTGGTACAAATAAAACGATTAAAAGCTTTTTAATGGTTGAGGAAGCATGTGAAAACAGGTATTAAATATATTCAAGTTTTTGCATTATTTATTCATGTGATGATCCGCTTCTTTGAATATTTTTTCTTGCCTTCAGCGAAGCTTGTTTGAAGCTTGATTTATGACAAATAATAAATTTCACTGCAAAGAAATCTGATCATTTTATATATATACATATATATATATATATATATATATATATATATATATATTAAGGAAGGATAGGGAAATATGACCCAACACTTACCACAGATGAAGGCGGCTGGGACGACGAACAAAAAACAAACATATGAGAAGTGCAATATTTCGGCCTGAGGCTGCTGTAGGCCGAAATATTGCGCTTCTCATGTGTTTGTTTTTTGTTCGTTGTCCCAGCCGCCTTCATCTGTGGTAAGTGTTATGTCATATTTTGAAAGGTGCTAAGTAGAGAAAAGGAATATGTGTATAGTAACAATAAGCAGGAAAATTCTTAAGGCAATAAAATTAACATTTACCACAGATGACAGCACCTGTGAATGATGAACACTAAAAGACAAACACAAGAGATGCAATATTTTGGCGACTGGCCTTATTCTTGCCAGAAGTGAGATGCCAGGCGGAGCCAGACGTGCATACATCAATGGCCGTCTGGTGAATTCACCAGTGTTTGGGTCTTATTGCTTATCCTTCCTTAGTTTTATATACATGTGTGTGTGTGCTATAGACAAAAAAATAAAATACTATTTGACTGATTTACGCACAATTTTTTTTTTTTTTTTTTTTTTTTTTTGCAAAATGGTTAGCATTATCCAGAGAAAGTTTAAAACTATTGAAATCCTCGATTTGACTAGTTGAAAGAAAGTACAAAAAAAACTAGGTTACATATGTCACTGTCACATGCTATTGAATCATCACATCATGAAGTGAAAAATGAAGAATATTGAGTAAGAATTAGAGAATTGAAGCAATTTTTGTCATGTAGTGATTGAAATGAACAGTGTGGTAATAGTTGATTATGCGTGCAAATTAATTGGTTAAATCAATTGGTAAAACTTTCAGTACTATCCATAAACTGAATATAGGTTGCATCCAGTTGTGGTTGTTGAAAGTATGAATAAAGTTTGCACACATTTCAATGCATTAAAATTCAAGAATGAAACACCTCAGATGTATTGTTTGAAAGGTAAAGTTAAATTGCTACTATTGAATACGCCACCTGAGCTGTTTCTACAACATAATCATAGAATTTTTTTAATAGCATATGAAATTGTAATACATGCTTTAAAATGACTTCAAATTTTCAGTTGTTTTCATTTAATTTATATATCTAGCAATTAAAATTAATATAGAGGAAGAAACCACTGCATACCAAAGCTAAAGGTAGCATGGCTTTGACATATGAATAAGATATAAACTTATACAAAATGTTGAAACTTGGAGTATAAACCCTTCAGCAGCAGAACACATAGCATGGGTGTGCTTTGCAGACTGCTGTGATTTATTGTGGTTGAATGAGTTGGTGGTGTGGGAGTAGAATCATAATCCTCAAACAAAGGATAAGGAATGGGGTTCAGAGTTGAAAAAGTTATATCCAAACCCAGTATTGCGAAACTCTGAAAGAACAAAAAAATTCACTTTATAAATACAATAACCTCTCATCAGTTTTTATACATGTTTTTAATTATCTGCAGCCAAGAGATTGCTCAAACAAATTTGGGAAATTGATGCAATCATGTCACTTCACATTTGTTGTCAAGTGCCATAGACAGGCTTAACATTTTAAATTTTTTTTTTCCAGTAACAAATGTGGTCAAATCAACACAATTTTAAGACAAAATTAACCTCACCATCTCATATTTCCGTGGAATTTGACACAGGTGTGATATTCATGTAGAATTTAAAAAATATCAAATTTAATTGAGATTTATCCACTCATTTTTTAACTACAGTCATGTAAAGTTTTAAAAAATATGTCCCCAAATATGGCAAACGAACATTTTTAAATTGCTCTATAAGTGCTCCTAATTTATCTAGAGAGCTGGGAGATGTAATTTTACAACATTTTTCTTGACCTTTCTTGTGGTGTAACATACTGTGTGATAGCAAAACTTTCTTGTTGGAATTAATTTTTAATATTTGATTTTAAAATTTTCAAAAACTTATTCTATGAATACTTACTTTTGTTATGAATCATCTGGCTAAATATAAATGGGGGATGGTAATGGGTTCATTGTCATAATAAATTAAAACTGATGCTTGTTTTTCATTAATTCCCGATATACAATTGAAAAAAAATTTAATGTTTACACTTCTGTGAAAATAAATATGAACACTATCCTGAAGAAAGTTCAACAATGAATCTAAAACAATTAAATCATGCAGACTCACAATCCGCTTGTTACCATATACTATTTAAAAAAAAATAAAAAAATCACTTAATGTTAAGTTAAAATGCTTATACTTTTTAACTTTACTTATAAAAGTTAATAAATCAATATTAATAACATTTTAACTACAGGGACACTTATGAACTACACTAAAGAAAATCACAAAGAATTAGAATTTGCTGCCACCTGTGATTTTTCTGAAAATTATAGCATGGCGCCCCTACAAAATGAAGCACAGAGCTACCACTGGATGAGGCAGCTGGTCACGATCCATTGTTTTGTAATATATTTTAAACGGGAAAACAAAATTGAACATTTTAATTGCATAGTTGTTTCTGATTCTGAAGAGCACAACCCAGTTGATGTTTACATCTTTCAGGAAAAAGAACAAGAAGAAAACCTCATTTTCATAGCATCCAAATTTCAAAAACTTCCAAACAGGATTTTTTATTTTTCAGGTGTATCAGCTTCACAATACAAAATTGAAAACTTTTTGAACCTCTGCTTTCTTAAGGCTAGTTGCACTCTTTGGCCACAGCGCATGGAAAAGTTTCTTGTGACATGCTAGTGCTAGTTTGCAAAGATCCTATGAAAATCAAATTCAAACCCAGTATTAGCTTTTTGAGTGTGGGATAGAAAACGGTACTGTGGTAGAGTTTGCTTACACAACCCAAGAGGAATGTACTGAATCAAATTTATTCTTAACAAGTCACTTTTATGAAGCATTGACTTTCCGAAGAACACAATAATACCATGGGTTCATTCCAAAAATTACTTCATCATTATTGATGAAAAACTTTTCAGACCATTTGAAGGGTTGGGAAAAGAAAGTGACAAAATCTCAAGTTAAACTTAAAATAGGAGACATATCAAGCTACCTCACTGGTGTCCGTAAAGGAAACTGGTGGCTCAGATATGTTTCAGAGAAAAATTAAGAATTTGATAAACAAACGTTTTTTTCATCCATCTAGGCCCTTGCATCATTCTCATTTCGAAGAAATGCTGATGTTATGTTGATATCAGTAGCAAAAGTTCTGACAAAAGTGATTCTTGTGATTCCCACTGTACTAAATTATGTTCCACTTGCAAGTGATGTATGCCCAAAAAAAATGCGATTTTTCGAACTTCAAATGATAAATACATTCTACTAGTTACTGAAAAGTTTTAATTTTAGACTAATTATTGTACTCTTTCTTGAAGCTAGTGCTTATATTTATTTTCACTGACGTGTAAACATTAGCATTTTTGTATTTTTTAGTTATATACTGGGAATTAAAGAAAAACAAGCATCAGTTTTAAATTATTTTAACAATGAACCCATTACCATCCCACATTTATATTTTGCGGGACGATTTACAACAATACTATTCATGGAATTAATTTTAAGATGTGTTTGAAAAATTTGAAATTAAATTTTTCCAACCAAAAAGAAACTTTCTATCGAATAATATGTTATACCACATGAAAGGGCAAGAAAAATGCTATATAATGACACCTCCCCTAACTTTCTAGCTAAATTAGAAGAGCTTCTAGAGCAATTAAAAAATGTTCATTTGTAGTTTTTTTGAGCAAATTTTTGAAAAATTTACATAACTGTAATTCAGAAATGAGTGAATATACCTCAATGAAATTTGGTATTTTTTCAAATCTATATGAAATGTACATCTGTGCCAAATTCCATGAAAGTCTAAGTGAGGTTTAGATAGTGTGTTGAGCTGAATGGCCCAATTGGTCATATGTTGAAGGCTATCTCTGACAAATAAGATGGCAAACATGTCCTTTAAAAAGATGTTGTAGGTAGTAGTTAGAGCTAGTGTAATGTGAATACTTTTTTCTTTGGTTAAATAGCCAGGGAAACAACAAAAACATTGTTTATAATTTAACATTTTATTTAATCACAAGGAAAACTACTATTAGTTACTTAACAGCTATAAAATGTGTGTCACAGGAGGTTTACAGATGTAAAATTATTATTTATACAAGGGGGTACCCAAAAATAACCAGAATAGCATTACTGTGGACGGAGCTTGTGTATTATGCGTTTCTGATGCAAGTCGTTTATAGTGAAACTCATTGTCAGTTCAGTGCCATCTGTGTTGTCGACCTGACTTGTTCTGTTAATCTGCAGTGATTGTTTTTGCTAGTGCTGTTTTGTTATTGTTTTGTTTTTGATGATGGGAAGTTTAAGTGAATAACGAGCAGCTTTGAAATTTTGTTTTCTACTCAGTAAAAGTGCTGCTGAAACTGTTTTAATGTTGAAAACAGCTTACAAAGATGACGCTATGGAAAAACTCAAGTGTATGATTGGTTCACTCGGTTTAAAAATGGCTACATGATGATTGATGACAAACCTCGTTCTTGATTTCCATCAACTGCCTGAATGAATAAAAATGTTGAAAACATTCGAGAGCAGTCAATTGATCAACTGTCAGAGATTATTGGGTTATCTTGGAGCTCGGTTCAGCGAATTTTAACTGAAGATTTGGCAATTAAATGGGTTGCTGCCAAGTTTGTTCCTCGGGCTCTGACTGACAATCAAAAAGAACGTCGAGTTGAAACATATTGTGCTTTGAAACAACAGCTTGAAATTGATCCAGATTTTCTGTCAAAGGTCATTACTGGTGATGAGTCATGGTGCTATGGTTACGATCCAGAAACAAAGCAACAGTCAAACCAATGGAAGAAGTCATTGTCACCCCATCCAAAAAGTGTTGTGAAACATCAAAACATTGCTCATTTGCTTTTTTGATGCCAAGGGCGTAGTTCATTCAGAGTTTGTTCTCCCACATCAGACTATCAATCAGACCTTTTATTTGGAAGTTTTAAGTAGATTACGCAACACTGTTCGTCAAAAACGATCCTATTTGTAGCAGACGAGTGACTGGTTCTTCCACTCGGCAGTGCACATGCACACGCAGCTGTATCTGTTAGGCAATTTTTGGCTAAAAATGGCATGATTCTGTTGCCTCATGCACCTTACTCGCCTGACCTGGCTCCGTGCGACTTTTTCTTATTTCCACGCATGAAAAGGGGCATGAAAGGACACCGTTTTGACAACATTTGAAGAGGTCAAGAAAAAAATGAGTGAGGAGCTATCAGCCATTTCTAAAGATGACTACAGAAAATGTTTCGAACAGTGGAAGTACCGGTTGGACAAATGTATTAGTTGTAAAGGAGAGTATTTTGAAGGGGATAAGTTTATTTTGTAAAAAAGTTTTAAAATATGTAGCTTTTAAAAAATAATTCCCTTTTTTTTTTTCGGTGTACCCACTCATAACCAACATTTGATTTAGCGACAATGCAGTAGAAACAAATGCCTTGAGGTGATATTTATATGCAAAAGAAAGATAAATTATACCCACCACTCATCCATGTTTACGGTCAAAGAGCAGCAGTAACAAAAAACATAATCCACAAACACAAAAAAAAAAACAATATCATGGCTTCCTCTGTATGTAATAATGGCAAATTTATGAATTTATCGGTCACCTTATTTTTGTTTATAAATAATTGAATCCCTGTGTTTTAGGAGTAAGGACATAAAGCTTTTACCATTATTTCGGAAGGCTGATAACAATATGCATTTGTTGGTTGAAAGACCATTTGTTTCAGAATGGAGGCTTAATGAAGTTCTGTCGATCAATAGTTTGTCTGGACATCTTTATTCCTTAAAACTAGACCACTCGTATGCTGTAGTCATGTTTTTTTCCCAACATACACTACTATACCTCTTCATCCAGTTGATCAATGGATGATTGCACTACCAACCCTGCTGGGTGACAGCTAACACATAGGTCCGGCATTCAGAAGGACGAATGTTCAAATACCCATTAGAATACAGAATTTCAGTTTTCCATGGTTTCCCAAACTTATACCTGGTGAATGGCAAGATGATTTCGTCAAAAGTTCATGGCAAATTCCTTCCTATTCCTTTTCCCCAATTGTACACCACTGAGATGTTGAGCCTTAATTTTGTTGTTGTTGAAAATTTGGAATTTGGATAATGATTACATCTGGAAAAAATGTGTCGTCAGCATCAAGTAGTTTGTTAAACTTTCTACAGAAAATGCTTGTTGGTGTAAGTTATGGCCAAATATTGTAACTGATTGTAGAGCTCTTTATGTGCCCAGTTTAATGCAAAAGACACAGGAGAAGGTTTTTGAGACAATGAATGAAACAGACGTAGAAATTTATGATAGAAGTCAATAGTTGAGGACATGGAAGAATTTTCAACAAATACAAATGAATGGGTAGTGTTGTAGCATCAAGTGCAAGTGAAAACTAAAAATCCAAATTTTTTTTTCAATTTAAATGTTAAAGTAGATTTATTGGATAAAGGAAACAAAGAAACTGCCGCGAGGCACTGAAAATAAGATAGGATAGGGAAAATAAACAGTTACCCGTCACTTACCACAGATGAAGGCAGGAGGGCGAGACACGTAAAAACACAAAAACAAAAGAATTACACAATATTTCGACTTTAGTCTTACTCATGTAGGAGGCGAGACATATGGCAGGGGGAAAGATGTGGTCACATCCGAGCCCGCCACATTCATTGTTGATATATTTTTGTGGTATTTATGTTTACTCATCTAAGCGTAAACATTTATTATTAGTTTTATTAAGATTAGAATATATTGTTGTTTCATTATATATAATTATATCTATTTATTTAATTATATATGGTTTAGAATTTTATTTTTTGGTTATTTTTTTGGTATTTTCTGCATGTGAAGGTGCTTTGGGTTTATCTATTTTAGTTTCTATAATTCGGTCATATGGTAATGATTTCTTTAATTCTTTTAACACATCATGCTGTAAATTGTGTCACATACGCCAGGCTTTCACCACTTTGACTAGCCCTGTCAGTATGATACATAGCCAATCATAAGACATGCAACCTGTGATGCTGCCTAATGTCATTTACCAGATAACTCGCAAGTACTGCTATGTTTCTTCTTCTCTTCAATATTGGCCATCTAAGAACCACGGAAAGTAATACTGTGCATTCATTTCGAACTTTCTTTTTTTGACATACAATAGTTCTTCATCCTTTCACTTTGCTGCTTCCTTCTTTCTTCTGTCCATATGTTACGACATTTCCTCTTCTCCTTCTCCTGGAAACCCTTGAAATTTTGGATCATTCTCCTAAAAGTTGCTCTGTCTTGTATTAAATCTTCTGTAATTCCTATCTCAATCATATCTTTCTTTACTCCTTGGATCCACTGGTTGCCCTTCTTACCCTTGGTTGAAAATTCTTTTTGTAAGTCTGTTGTTATCTATTCTCATTATGTGACCATAAAAACTGATTCTCCTCTTTCTGATCGTGTCTGATATCCTTTCAATTTCTTCTTCTTTGTATAGATCTTTATTCCTCCGTCTAAACTCACCATTTTCAATTTTTAGTGGTCCCCAAATTTTTCTCAGGAGTTTCCTTTCCCTTTTCCGTGTCTCTTCTATTTCTCCAGTTTTCATAGAGAACATTCTTAGGCATACAGACCTTCTGGTTTGATTACTGTGTTGTAGTGTTTGATTTAGTTTTCCTTGAGAGATTCTTCTTACTGTATCTATCTTTAGTCAGTTGGTATGCTAGTTCTAGTTTTCTTGCTCTTGATATATTTGCTTCCTTATTAAGCCCATTAATCTGAATTACTTCACCTAGATATTTAAATTTATTGACCTTGTTAATTTTTCCATACTCTGTGTTTAGTACTGTGGGTGAATCCCTAATATTGGTCACGAATTTAGTCTTCTCAAAAGAGAGCTGATGTCCAACTTTTCCTACTACTTTTTTTCGGAAGGTTGATTTGTTCGAGTGTGGTTTCTATACTTCCAGAGAGAACTGCTATATTTCATATTTGGCTACAAAATCCAGACATCTCGTATCTGCTCATGCAATTCTCCATGTATGAACTATTTCAACCCTCCTTTCACTGATCATATAGCTAGTCCACCAGAATAGCAGTAATTCCTCTGATCTCAGACAACTGATTCTGGCTTACCAGTATATTCTGGGCCTTAGGAAATGACCATGTCTCAGCCTGAGATAGTATCCAATGATAACCCCAGAATTATCCCTCTTTTCCTACCACCATCCTTAAGTTGCCATCCCCTCCTAAACAACTCACTATCCCCATATACCTCATAACCACCATTCAAAAGGATTACTACAATTCATTAACATCCAAATCACAAATTATGCATTACTTCAGTATCACCCACTTTAATAAAATGTATTGTGCCTGGAGATTGGACTCACTTCGATACATTGGCAACCTTCAGCGAGTCTTGTTAATGCTGGAAGTGTTAGTTACACTCACTACCACCACAGTGCAGTTTGGCTAATCAGGAAATTTCAAATGAATAACTGCATTGACTTTATTTGCATTTATACTGTTAAAAAGGAAAGGTAAATTTTAAATAAAAATTGAATTTTATTTTATTTGTATGAATAGTGTTAAAATAAAGTGTAATTGCGATGCCAGCTAAAAGGTAAGTCTGCAGTGGAAGTAATCTCGCATAAATACGAAGAGCAGGGATAAAAGAATTTTAATATGAGGCAGAGATTAAAAAAGTTACAATGGTTTGTTTAAATTTACATGTTTATTTTCGTTTGTCTATAACGGCTAAATGGAGAAATTCGTATAAGGAGAAGAGCATCCGATATTTATGCTGTAATTTAGGGATTACTACTGGAACCAAGTAATAAGATATCCTAATAATTGTTTTGACAGAGCACTACATAACAAACAGAGAAGTTCATTAAAAATCAGAGAAAGTTTACTCAAAACATAGGTAATCACAAAATATTTCAATCATCCTACTGTTATTTTTGGCAGGCCATGATTTCTTCCTCCATCCTATGTAAATTCCATAAGCTTCATTGCTTGTCAATCTTGTATTTATACTTCATTCGTTTCTTTAATTGAATAAGAGATCACCCAAAATGTTGTGTTATAGTGTTTGTATTTATCTTTTATGTTGCAGTCGTCTTGTCTCCTTCTTTGGTACCTATTCTTGTTCACATGCACACAGAGACCCTTCTTGTTCAGTCTTCCCCTATTATTTATTCTATCCCTCAGTGAAGATTTATTATTATTACTATGTGGACATCCCTTACTCAAATTCCTGGTATCCCTTGACTTGCAACTATCAACTATACAAAGATGACCATGACCACAAGCTGGCACTCGATTTCAGGCCTTGGGGTGTGGGAAGATTCTCTTTTTTAGGTAAGAGTGTCAGGGATTGGAATGAGTTACCAAGAGAAATGATGAATAGTTTACCGAAAACGTTGAAAAAATTTAAAGATAAAATTTGTAGAGGGCAAATGTAGGTGGGTGCAGGATAGGGGGAAGATGGGGGTGTAGGGAAATTGCCACAGGAGCCTGTGCTCCATTGCAATTAAATTAAAATCATCCATTCCTGATTGATATAGCTGCCAACTGTGGCCATGTGCGGTATCATACATGTTTCATCGTTCTTTCATGTTATTAAGGGAAGACCAAAATAAGTAATTATATTCATCTAGCATTTTTGTTATTATTGCTTCCAGTTTCAATAAGTAATTAGTTTACTTTTCCTGTCATCGTTTATATTCACATTGCCACTAATTCTGCTTCTGTTGAGATGGTAACCCTGAAAGAGAATGGATACTTAATGATTAATAGGAAATTTGAACCAGACATTGTTCTTGTTGTACTTCATTATCATATAACAAAATTTATGACAGGTGAAGGTTCATTGCCTGTCAAAATAATGGCAGTGGGTTCAAACTCAGAACCTTTTAATCACCAGTTGATTTATGTCTGAGCCACTAGTATGCTTGCTTAGATATGATGAAGCTAATAGACACATTGCACTAGATATAGTTGTACTGTTCTTATGGCAAATTAAAAATAACTGTTATTAATGTTTATACTGATGTAGTATCCTGTTTCTCAAATTTCAGTTCTAATTATTTTAAAACCGGAATGAAAATACATTTTAATATTTGGTATTTCTTGAGCGATGCCCAGGAAGAATACAGAAAACAGGCCACGTATTGTCACCACTGCTACTGCTGCCAATAATAATAATAATAATAGGATTAGTTTCAAAATTCTTGAAACTGAAGATCCTGGAGAATCAGAAGAGTCAGATGATTTTGATCTACAAGGTAAATAACTTTCAGCTTCTTTTGATGCTATGTAATTTGTGCAGCATTTCAGTATCTCCCTCATATGACAATTTCATAGCAAGCTTTAATGCTAATTCTGTTTGTTTACTATTCAAATAACTTAATTTGAATCTGTTTTAGTTTAGCAACTATGTATATATGATTATTTGACAATTATTTGCTAAAATTGTAAAGTTGAATATACAGAAGAGAAAAAAACTGTGTTGGAGATTGGGTATTTACCAGGAAAAAGTTGAAGAATTGACTAGCATTATTTTGTTTATTTATTTGTAAACTACAGTTGTACTTTTTTTTCCAGTGGATTCAGCAAAAGAATACTTGATTTTGAATTAGACATTTGTGTTTAAGGCAGTATGTTGTTTGCCTGATGGCAAACTGTTGATCGTTAGTGTCATTAACTTTTCTCAGAAGATGCAATAAACTGGACTAAGTTTCAGCATATGGTGACTATATGTGTGATGTTATGATTATAGTCAAACATTGAAAAAAATAAGTGGAAATCTGGCCTTAAATTTTAAATGTAATTGTTTTTCCAGAACATCAGTGTTTATTTGTATATATAACAATCAGTAGGAAAATGCTTTAAGGCAATGAAATTAAGGAAGACTAGGGAAATTAGACCCAACAGTTACCACAGATGACGGTGGCTGAGAAAAAATGAACAAAAAAATTACAAACACAAGTGACACGATGTTTCGGCGGTTAACCTTATACTTGCAAGATGGAGTTGGATGAGCACACAGCAACGCCTACTCAGACATCAGGTTTACTTCCAGAAGAAGCTCTAGTAGTAACAATATGAGCATCAGACCTGAAGACAGCAGCAGAATACACTGCTGAAAGCTCGTCTTTCATCTTCGTCATCATCTGGCAACAAACCCCTGAAGATATTTCCATGACATGCAGGGAACTCTTTGTTCCAACATCAAAAACAAAGATGTTACAACTACTTAATGAACAGCTCTGGTGAGTGGTGGTTCTGTAGGAACATGGAAGTGGTGAGGAATGATTGGAGTGGTTATCATCTTAAATTAAGACCTGGCAGTTGTCTGGTACCAAATTTACATTGGTACAGCTTCTGAGTTCAAGATGCTGCTTCAGTCTGAGAGGCCTCTGTGAAGCAAGAATTGAAATTGTTGGTATCATGATGAGATACTGGGTGATGAGGGTTCTGGGTATATACAGTTTGTCTGTGTGTGTTCGTTCTGATGGCCAGTGGATTTGAGGTCAGACCTACGTATGAGGCAGGGCAATGGTTGCAGGTTAGTTAGTATATTAGAGGGGAGGATACACATTTGGTAAGTCTTAAAATGGGAAAGATTTCCCCAGTTACTTGATTAGTGAAGGTAGTGGAAGCTTGGTGCATGTTGCACAATTTGCAGTGGAAGCTGTTACAGCTTAACACATTGACTGCCACGTGAGCCAATGTTGGCTCACAGTTGCACGGGTTATGACGCCACGTGAGCCATATTTGCTTCACGTATACATTATGCAGTGAGCCGTGTGAGCCATAACTGGCTCACATGCAGAGTTGTGTTTAGAGGCCTCGTGAGTCTCATGGGGCTCACAGATAATGTGTTTCAACTATGGGTTTAAAAGTGGTAGCTTCACTGAACACACTGATTTTCATAGCAATCAATATTTTTGCATTTGGTAGCCCTGCTAACTGCAACCGTCAGAGATCAACTTACGACGACTCAGCTGTAGTACTGTTTAGTTTTGCTCATTGCTCGTGTATGCTATTTGAGGTTACGTTTGTGTATTTAGTTAGTTTCCTAGTTTATTATTATGGCCAAAAGAAGACAAACTTTTGAAGAATTTGAACAGATAGTGAATGAGGCCATGCAAGATTGCTTATCAAGTTGTGAAAGTGACATTTTTGACAACACAGACAGCGACCCTGATTACGAACCTGATAATGAATGTTGTGTTAGAGACCGTACAAAGCAACAGAAGTTTATTGAAAGTGATGACGAAGAGAGTTAGTCTGAGGACTTGAATATTTGTGATACGACTGATTCAGGTAATACATTTCTTATCAGGTCTAGCCCATCACAAGATACATTAGGCCTACAAGACCCCTCCTGTTCTACAGACCATAATAATTCAAAACACCCATTGTTGCAAAATGATGTGGATGTGTTTGTTATACCTTATAGCTATAATTCCGAAAATGACGTTGATGAAACACCAGATGGGAATATTACCAATGCCACAGATCTAATATGGGGAGATGCTACTGAGGAGCCAAAGACATTTCCTACGTGCTTTCCTCCTGCTATATCAAATGATGTTTTGGATATGTTGAGCAATTGTTCACCAGAGGAAGTGTATTTTCATTTTATTGATAATGACGTGTTTGAGTTTCTTGTGGCTGAAACAAATCAATATGCAAAACAAAAAATTGGTTCTCAACAGCTCCGTCGCAATTCCAGGCTAATGAAATGGAAAGAAACAGCAGAGATGAAACGTTTCTGTGGGATTATACTGTGGATGGGCTTGGTAAAAATGCCAAGCTTAGCTTGCTATTGGAGCAAGTCGATACTTGATTCTAACAAGATTAGCTCCATTACATCACGTAATCGGTTTGAAATACTCCTCAGATTATTTCATGCTTCTAATAATGAAACTAAACTTGAAGGGGATAGACTCCACAAAGTCCAACCTCTCTTAGACCTGATAGTACCAAAATTCAAGGACATGATTTGTCCTCAATAGGAAATTTGCATTGATGAGACTATTATACTGTTTAGAGGACGTCTGTCATTTCGGCAATATGTACCCAATAAAAGTCTTCAAACTTTGCCTTCCACCTGGCTATAAATGGAACCTCAAAGTCTATGCTGGTAAGGAAGCAACTACAGGTGTTTGTGTTCCACAGAAAGTAGTTATGGAGTTACTTGACCCTTTACTGCACAATTGGAGGACACTATATTGTGATAATTGGTACAGTAGTGTATCATTGGCTGCAGAACTAATGAATACCTCTACCCAAATTGTTGGCACTCTTAGTAGTAACAGAAAAGGCAACCAACAAACTGTAATATCTGCAAAACTGAAAAAAGGGCAGACAGTATGTTCACAGAGCAACACAAAAATCTCCGTGCTCAAATGGAAAGATAAACGGGATGTTTTGCTGATTTCTACAAAACATAACGATGATATGGTGCCTGTAAAAAATAAAAATGGCATGGAAGTTTTGAAACCGAAAGCAGTCATGGACTACAATGCCACCAAGTCATTTATTGATGTATCGGATCAGATGAGCTCATACTCAACGACACTTCGGCGTACGGTTAAATGGTACAGAAAGATCATTTTTGAAACCCTTTTTGGAACATCTGTTGTAAATGCTTAAGTGCTGTACAACTTGGCAAACAAAGGATCCAAGCCTCGCAAACAAATAATTCCTTTCAGGGAGCGCTTGACTCTACTGCTATTGAATGCTAAAGATCCACAACCACAGGCAACACTACAGCCACTACACGAAGATGACAGCCTTCGCCTTGTGACGGTAGATGGACCAAAGCAGAGCAGTCGAAGAAGATGTTCGGGCTGTTATAAGCGCCTGCGAAGAACAGAAGGAAGAAAGGATGCTGCTAAGAAAGTGAAGAGGGTGTGCACTAAATGCAATAAATGTGACAGTTTTATGTGCAACGACTGTTTTAGTGACATTCACAATGCTGTGTTGAAGAAGTAGATATATCAAGCAGCTGAACAAGTAGAATCCTTTAAGATCTTCATTCATGAACATTATTGTAAGACCAAGTAAAAAACGTAGTAAATAATTTTATATGTAGCTAAGCAAATAAACTAAGAGTTTGAATCATTTCTTGAAAAACGATTTTTTTATACCTATTGTGTTTTAACTGATGTGAGCCACATGTGGCTCACGTGGCCACAGATCGTAATTGTGTTAAAATGTAGTTGTTGGGCCACGTGAGCCTTATATGGCTCACGCCTGTTGTCAGTCCAGATCAGTCATAACTTGATATTTTATTAAGTAACTTAGTTCTACATGATCAAAAGAAGACATCTGATGCAAAAAATCAATTTGGCCTCACAAGTAATATTCGTGATTTCAATGTGGCATAGCAATGCATAGTCCAAGTTTCATCATGGCAGTCAATGTGTTAAGGAGAGGAGTCTCGAAGCTGTCTTGTAAACCGCGGAGGCCCATGTTTATTGACTAGGAGTCGGCTGAGGTTTGGGGGTCTACTGAAGGAGATTCTAGGCTGATGAGGGAGGATTTAAGGGAGAAGAGTTCTCTTTTCAGGACAAGCTCGAAGGCAATAAAAACCTTGTTGAAGGACTCAGTTAATTGATTCTAGGCCTGGTAAGTCCTGGGGGACCAGGACTGGAATGTGATTGGTTTTCTATGGTTTGGATTGGTTGATAGGATGAGCAGGTTGTGATGTGGCACATGAAAGTTGTTTATGAACTAAATTTGGTGGGTAATTACGAGATATCAGAGATTGGTAGTGTTAGAGCCTGTTCATTAGAATATATTGCCTGCCACAGATGCCAAGGACGTAGGGGAGTGAACGTTTGATGTGATAAGGATGGCAGCTACCATAATGAAGGTACCATTAAAGTTTCCTCCACCACAAGCAGCCTACCATGGGTCTGCGACTTCATTTGGCCACCGACCACCAACAGGCAGATGAAAAAGAGTTATGAACCCAAAAATTTCAAGCTCTATATGTGTAAATGTTTTTCCGTGCTGCAGAAACTTTTATCTTTGGTAAGCAGTGGTTATTCTCCTATGCAAATGTATAATGGTTCCTAACATTTATACAGGGTGTCCAGGAATGAAAAGATAACCCTGCAACAGCAGATAGGTCACATCATGTCTTACTATATGACAAAATTTTAAGTTATTTTAGAAAAGTTTCACCATTTTCGAGATAAGATTTTTTAATTATTATTATTATTTTCGAAATATGTGACTTTGTTCAATTTATTCCATACCATTTCTACAAATTAAGACTCTTTGAACACTGGTGTTTTAAAGTTACTCAGGGGTGTTTGAGTCATCTATTTTTTTTTTTTCCTTTCTAAAAACATTAAAAAACCCTTAAAAATCTTTTTTTTTAAAATCTTTATAATCATTTTTTTACTACATGTTTAAAATGCACAATGATCTCTTTAGCAGATTGAACTAGAATAAAACAATCATTTTAAAAGAAGTATAAAATAATTATACCATTCAAGATTTTTTATAAGGTTTTTTAACATTTTAACCTAAAAAGAACATTGTTTTAGATGACTCAATTATCTTTTAGTAAATTAAAAAAAAAAAAAAAAAAAACAGTGTTCAAAAAGTCTTAATTTGTGCAAATGGCGTGGAATAAACTGAACAAAGTCATGTTTCACAAATATATTTAAAAAATCAATATTTCAAAAATGGTGGGACATTTACTAAAATAACATTTTGTCATATAGTAGGTCATGATGTGACCTACCTGCAGTTGGAAGATTATCCCTTCATTCCTGGATGGCATGGAATTAACTTAACAAAGTCACATGTTTCGAAAAAATGTTAGGAAAGTCAATTTCTCGCAAATGGTGAGACTTTTACCAAAATAAAATTTTGTGATATAGTAGGAAATGATGTGACCTATCTGCGGTTGCAAGATTACATTATTTGATCAACCTAATCAGTGTTTTTCCTCAATTTTAAAATGTCATATCCCAAAGAAATGTTTAAAATGTAATATTACCATTTTGTGTATCATAAAAATTAAAAATTTGTAATGCTTATTTCAGATCATTTGTTAATGTATTACTTTTTTTTTTGCAACTTCTTCCTTGTCAGATGTTGTGGACACACAGTGGCAGGTGTATTATGTATCACCACTCATTGGTTTCCAGTACAGCGAAGTGAAGTTTAAGCAGTATGCTCTCCACCTAAGAACAAATTTGGCTGCTGTTTGTTGCTATGATGATGTGACTTATGAAGCTCACTTTTCATCTTTACCTAATTTGAAATTAAGGGCCACTGATCATCCAGCTGTGGAAGTTAGTATTTTGATTTTTTAAAGGCTATTCATATCGTGCAAGCTAAAATAAACGGAGTATATAAATTAGTCATAAATATTAAATAGAAATATTTTATTTTAATATTTTCCTAAGGGCCTTTGACATATTACTGACTTTTATTTTTTGATAAAGATTGGTGCTGTTACAAAATAATATAATAATAAAAAATAAAAACATAAACAGTATCTCTGAAGAAAGCTGTAGGATACCAACTGAAAGCTCAGGTAATTCAATAAACAATGTGGCATAACCCGAAAAGCTATTACTCATGAATATAATCATTGGTGTTAAGTCCTATGAGGAATTTTTTAGGAGATGTCGAAGGAAAATTGTTGTCTATTGCAGACAACAGCAAATTACTTTTTAGTGGTGAAGGTATAAATAATTTGAGAGAATATTGTATAGTTAATTTATTTAATTATTATTGCTACTACTATGCTGTTATGATCTTAGTTATGAAACATTTCTACCAGTGATGCTGTAGACTTCTTTATTTTTATCATTAATCCCTTAGCCACTGAGTACACATAAATAATGTAAAAAGAGAGATGAAAGCTAAGTGTAACTGTTGCAGAAAGAGAGGTATAAAATTGTATTTTGATGTGATTGTCCTAGAGTTGTCATTCAGTATGGAAGAATTCATAAACCTGTAAAACTTTCAGTCAGTCAAAATGTCCTGATAAATTGCAACTGCTCATTAACAGTAATTTTACAGTTGAAATTCAGGAGATTCTTGTAGTCCTGACAGCATTCCAATTAATTACACCACCAAATGCTAAGTATAAGGCCAGAAAAATAGTATAAAACAATGCTGTAGATGAGTTTTTTTCACTAGAATTTAATTATGATAAATGAAATTTGCCTGGGCTAAATGATACTGTTATGTCACAAAAGTGTTTTGGCTTAGTTGTTCATTTACAGAGAAATGACAGGTTATTTTTATATGTCATAAAATGCAACATATCACTTTTTGTACATCAGTTTATTCATAACTTAAGAACTTCAGATCTAATTTGCATGTAGATTATATGGTTATATACTGCTACATCAGTTAGCTGCACTATCCTTCATAATTTTTATGAGGTGGTTCAAACTGCTTTGCACATTACATGTAGGTAAATATAGCCCTTTTTTGTTACTTCCTTTTAGAAAAATGTATTCTTATTTCTGAAACTCCCATTTGAGAAGAAAGTAAAATGTTGTTCCGTGTTTGTTTTCATCTACAGTGCAGTGAGAATGAATCTCTTTTTCAACAGGTAATTGTTTCTGACAGCAACAAATTAATTTATAAAGGGATATTGGTGTCCTTTGGAGAAAAAGAACATTCTGCCGTCCATGTGAATGCCATATCCTTACCACTGCTCTTGTGTAGAGGTAGGATCAGGACTGTGGAACATGTTCATCGACTGTTTGGTCTTTTATTTGATTGCACAACGAGCAAGATGACTTTTTCACAGCAGGATTTATGGACAATTTCTTCCCTCGTGATACACTCCATACCCCGTAAATATCTATCAAAAGAAATGCAATTGGAATTTTTTCTTCCTGAGCATCCAAGTAAAAATGCTGTGATATATTGTTTACCTGTTGAATTTATGAAAAGTATGTCTGAAAGGTAAGTGTTGTGCCTAATGTATACAAAACAATCTTTCATTAACTGTCTTTGCAAAGTGATACAATCTATTTCTGTGATTGCGCATGTTGAAACATTAATATTTGCTTTAACATTTTGTTGTTGTATGTTACGGTGTTTTAACAGAACATACAGTAAATTCAAACAGTGATGAAAGATAGCAGAAAGCTTTATCTTGCTTCTTTCAGTTTTTGTCATGCTCTGTTTCCAATCCCACCCCCGCACCCCACACCCCCCCACCTCCTTTCCAGAAACATAATGGGGATGGTTATTCACACCATCTCAAAATTATTATTATCACACTTTGCTCAAATATAATTAGCATTGCATTATTAGACACTATGTGGTACCAGGAAATATTTGTGTCTGCTCTATGAAGTTAGGCTATTGTTTATTTACTGCAAACCTTAAATTAAAAACTTATGAGAAATGTATCAAAATAAATATATTGTAAATAATGTAAATAAATAAGCAGTATGCTTTAACATAACTGGGCAATTATATTCCAAAAAATAATTCTTGTAAAAATAGGACCAAGTCCTATGGTTGTTTACTGATAAAAAGTTATGAGACCTTGTTCTGGGTCAAGTCTACCCTCTACAGTGTGTATTCACAGAATGTTTCTCTTGGTGTTATGGATCGTTTATTTGCAATATGTCTATAAAAGTCAACCTGGGTATATTGGTACCAGAAAAACTCGAAAATTACTGAACAGATTTAAGTGGAGTTTTCACTATTTTGAAATTTAGGATCAGAGCTGAAGTATGCATTCTTATGACCACGTTACACGACACTGGAATGGTAACCGAAATTCTGAACCTATCATCAGAAACCACTCTACAGTAAACTTACGCCCTTCATCAAAATATTGTGTAACATACCAATACTTTCTTTTAATTTTGGCTATTCAGTCTTCAAACCCTTTAGATGGCCATATTGAATGCAAATGGCACACAACATAGCTATATATAGTAATAATTATGGAAAAACTGCCTGTGAGCTTCTTAAAGATATTATCTTAGGCTGCTAAGCTACAATCTGACATATGAATGTGGAATCGTATTCACTGTTCACAGAGACTAAAGTGTACTGTTTATTAAGCTTCTAGTGTTGGGGAAAAAAAAATTGTTATTCAAGTGAAGCTTTTTTGGTCGTGCTGTGTTATGGCATTTATTCATTTCACAATTAATTATTTTAGTTCTGATATTTTTATTATTTATTTTGGATGACACAGTTATCAATGAACATTTTGCCTTTTCTACATTTCTTTAAAATATTCATATGGCGAATACTGCACTTTTCATTCAGTTGTTTCTACTGAAGTGATTTTGATGAAATTTAGTACATGTTTGGCACATGTGTTTGAATGGGTGACTAAAAATATTAACCCCACCCCATCACCTTTGGGGCACACTAGAGATGAGTATACAGGAAATGAAGGGATTGGCATGAAATTTCATTCACGGGTGCAGGAAATCGAAATTGTTAAGAATTTCTAAATTTTTAATGAATAATCTGGCATATCTTGATAACTGTTGAATTGATGTAAATGGATTTTTACAGAGATATCCCATTACACTTCATCACCTGGTGCTGGAGTTCATTATTAAAATCTGTTCTCATTTACCTATAATCTGACATAATTTTAAAAACTGCTTATTAGATTTTGATTTTTTGAATAAGACTTAAAATCTATATTATGCCTTATGAGATAAACGGTGTGAGAGCAGGAAATGAAAATCTGTTTTTAACCAAACAATGGCCAAGAAACAATCCTGATCAAAGGTAGGCACTTCAGTAAACCTTCACATTTGCCAAGTAGTGAAAATAAATATTGAATACTGAGGAATGTTAGTTGCACATCTGACCACTTGACATACCTACAATATCGCAAGATGGAATTCAATCTCGCAGTTGGCATTGGTCGTAATATTTTGGCTCATCAGTGTATATAACTATTTTTTTAATATAAATTAATTTTATCTTATTTTTTTGTTTGCACACACCATTCCCTTTATCAAGAAGACCATTCTGTGTGTTGTTTTTCTTTTCTCTCTTTGATTTTCTGGCTAGTATTTTGAACTTGCCACCATTTTCATATTGCTTGGGGTGCTCTGTGCAATATAAGCTTTATTTTACTTTCTAGTCATTATTCACTTTAAATTCTAGCAGTTTGTTTTCAGATATGGTACTGACCACTTTCTTTTTTTACTACATCCTAACCAATTCCAAAGCAAAATGGTGACAAGAAAATGGTTGTAAGTTTAGTGGATGTTGCTAATAGGAGGATCAAACAGAATTTGAATAATTAAGAAAAGATGTACAAACATTAAAGGTGCTGATCAGAAATAATTTTACAGCTCAGAAGAAAGTGCTAACCAGGAATGCATGAAGGGCTGTATGAGCACATAGCCTAAACATTATTGTACTGGAAAAACAAGAGATTTCTATTGTTGCTGTGGAAGATCCTTCTTTCTAGACCTCTAATACGGCAGCTGGGATTGATAAGGATCCTGCAGAACTGCCAAAATTTCTAGACAAAATCAAAAGATTATTTGAACTGGTATCAAAAAGTTATCAGAGAGGAGATATTTTAATGGACTGTAATAAAAGTATTACAAATGATAAGTGCGAAAATTATTATACTATTAGTCCAATGTTACACACTTTAAAATTACTGCTTTTGTTAAGTTCAGGCGAACAGAAAGAAAAGTGGTAGAGATATTAGGCAAAGACCAATTTGGGTTCAGGAAAAAACTGGGATATGAGGCAAGCAGTCTTCACTTTTAGATTATTATTGAAAGGATAGTGCAAGAAAAATGATGTTTCTTTGGTGTTTTTGAAGTTAGGAAAAGTTAAATATCCAATACTTTTAAAAAGTAAGCTCTAAAATATCAAAATTGAAGAATAATATATAAGCATTAAGTGTCTAAAATAAAAGTAGAGTTGTGAGTGACAACCCTCGGTTACGTGGGGTATGAGATAAATTTGTAGTCTAATGTATTCAAGTTGTAAGAGTTACTGAATGGCACAAAAAAATACTGGCATAAGAAGTTTCCGTTAAATATGATTTCTACAAACAAACAAAAATGGTTATGTATAAACTTCCTGTCTATATTTCCGTTTTTCTTTATACAAATGGCATTGTGTATCTTTTGTTTGAAAGCAGTGTGTAAGAAGAATTAATTTAAGAACATAAAATCACTATTGTAACCAAATTTATTTGTTATATTAGATTTCTTTCCAATTTTGAATCTAGAAAAATTTGAAGTAGATCTCTTGTAGATAGTTTGAAACTATTTGAAGAAAAAGGTGAGGAAATCCACATCAAGCTGCTTGCACGGAAGGCACGATCAAAGAGTGACGATGCAGATTTTTATAATTCATCATCCATCTTCTGATAATGCTTTAAAGGGAATATAAAATTCCAAGAATGATGTTTCAAGAAATTACAGGAATACTCGACTTCCACAATTCAACAGTCTTTCAGGATTTAAGTACCACTAGAAAGAGAAAAAGTTGAATTTGTGGGTTCCTTGTAAATTGAAAGAAAGCAATGAGATGTGTGGAACCTGACGGTTCTAAAGATGATGGAATTCACTATTGATTTGTAAGATGCAATTTAAAGTTGATCCTATGTGACAACTGGGTTGGATGAACGAGAAAAAGGTTATGATTACTATATACGGATGTCAAGGTAAGCTGTAAATGCAGGCACTTTATGCCCATAGGTGGCTATTTTGTGGCCAGCAGCCAGTACTGATCAACACAAGTTGAGTACTATAGCTGAATGAAAGTGGTAGTGCAACAACCATTTTATTTGCTGCAAGCTTACATAAACCAGAGCAAGAGAAAAGTTATCAAATTTATCAGAAATATTAACAACTAGATGGCTTGCGCGAAAATTTCATGAATCATATATGGTGAAGTATGGTAGTTTGTAGTAGGATGAAAGAAGGTCATATTTGTAAATTTCCTATTTTTCAACTGAAATAGCAATGTAGCAAAACATTTACAACGTCTTACAAAACAATTAGAAGTGATGAAAAATATCTGATTTGCTCCTTATTCTAGACAACACATACAGTTTATTAATATCTCTGTGTGTTGTGATGCTGGTATCTAGTGGTAATGTGATCACTCCTTATCGAGGCCAGTGAAGCCTGGCTGAAGTTTGATTGTTTATAATTTTGCCATTTATGGGATGAATTTTGAAAAATTCCTTTCTTAGTTAATGATGTGGAAAACTTAATCTTTAAAATGGTACCTCATTTATTGATTTTAAAATAATATATATGACAAGAGTGGAATAACTATACAGATAGCATCAACTGTAATAGAAAACTCTACAGACTATGTTATTTCAGAAGTAAATTTACATTTGTTGACCAAAATAAGAATGGTTAAATATTGACTGAGGGCTGAGAAGGTGAAATAAAGCTTCTAGCCACATAAAATTCGTATTGTCTGCTAACATTTCTGGAACTTCTTGTTTTTTCACCACAGGCTGTCACAGTCATCCGTTTGAATAAATTTGTATACACTTATATATTGTCAATCCAATGGTCAAACACGGTAGTCGATTGTTTATAGTTGCCAGCAAGGTGGGGAGAGAGGGGTTATGTAGGGGGCAGTGTAGCTGGGAAGTGCTGCCTGACTGGACAGCTTAGCTAAAAGTAAAACTGAATTTATCAAAATTTTGCTTTTTATTTTCTGCAAAATATGACCCTGCCTTCTTCGTCATAGATGTTGTTGCTGGTAATACCAGTATTTCTTTCATTGTTGTACTGCATTGTCAAAACACATTTAATTGATTAGCAGGCAGCTTCAGCAGTCAGTTTAATTTTGATGTCTTCTTCCATGAGGAAATCCACCTAAATCTGAACTTGATCTTCAAAACAGAAACAAGTTCAAAGATGCCTAGTCTGTGGAAGGTGTAACGGCCTAAGTGCTTACCGGGGTTGGAATAAACACTTATCGTCAACTTCAATCCCATGTAAGGGACCACAAAAACTTGCTGTACTGTGTATTATGTAGCCAGTGGATATCAACTGCATGAACTTAAATCAGTCGCCACTTGTCTTAATTTAAACCCCATCAAAGAAAGGTTAAGTTAACATCAGAAAAGAAAGTCAGTGCTATTGTTTCAAAGTCAAAATCCACTATATTCTTGGAAATAATTACAAGTCCCATACAGTCGATGGCTATCGGAAAATTCTTCACCAATTTTAGTGATTGCAAATCATGAAATGCAACCAGACCACACCAAACCCCGTATTGAAATTCAGAAGTCGCATATTAGTTATGAAGATTCCAATCCACTACCAAAATCTAAGATGGCTGCCACTTCCTGCCTTGAGCGAGATGCTCCACACCAACCTACCACACTGAAGGACACCAAGCGTCTGATCAAAAGACCAAGATGGACGTGCAGCCACTTGTATATATATATGTTAGTATGGTTTAGTGTACCCCTCCGCAAGGTTCAAAGTCCAACTGTGCAAAATAGTTCTTCAAACTCAGCTTCTAATGTTCTGAAACTTTATCAGTAGATAGATTTTTGTGTAATGAAGATTTTATATCCTTATAAAATTTTCTGTAGGTTTAACGGAGTCACCGTAAAAATGTACTTTAAGTGATGTGACGCAGTTGTTAATAACTTTGGCAGTTTTGATAATAGAGTGTTCAAATAAAGTTTTTAGAGCTTCTAATACAAATAACTTTCGTTTAATACCAAATATGACTAGTTTCGTAAACGTCAATTTTTTCCGGCACATCCCCGCTCATATTATAATGACTTTAAGACCGATTTTAAACGATTCTCCAGGTTTTCAACTACTAAAAAAGCTTTTAATCTCACCTCTAGCTTCTTCCTCTGCTTCGTAATTAATTTCTGAAAATATCTGCATCCTGGTTTCATAATAACAATGTGACCATCTGCAAAATCACTATTTCCTATTATTATAATTACAATACTATAGGTTACTCAAAAAGTTTTACGTAATTTGTTTTAAAAGTTGCCGTTTCATTTTCTGAAGATTATTTCTTCCACTGAATTTAGGCGACTGGTTTCCAATAATTAAAACCCTCTACGAACACACGGGGTTATATTTAAATGATATTCGACAAATTTAAATATGTTGTGCTGTAGGACATTAAGTTGGTCTCACTCTATCATCTGACTTTTAATATTCCTTCTAACAACTGATTTCATTACTTTAATAGTGCATATTTACCTGATAAATTATCATACCGGTTTTTTATGCTTTAAATGACTTTTTATTATGGTTTCTTTATAACAAATTTTATTATTTTTAGACTGTTTACTATGGGGGCGTCCATTAACAATGTGAGGTGAAATGGGGAGGGAGGGTCCGGCGAAATCTCACGAAACCTCACCAAAGGGGGAGGGGGGGAGGTCAACGAAAACCTCAGGTGAGGTTTTGAAATTTTTTACAGCATGGCAGAGCTATATATATATATTAAAAAAATGACACAAAACTCAACTTTAGGGGGTGTATTTGGTAAAAAAAAACAACCTTGGGGGGGGGGGGGGTTAGGGTATAACCGCCCTTCAAAGCATGAGACCTAAAAAAAAGTCTACAAAAGTTGTGAGGTCAATTAGTAGGCAGGGAGTCTCCATCAAAGTCTCGCGTCATTTTAGAATCGGGGGGGGGGGGGGGGGGGCGGTCCGACCAGATCTCCATGAAGTCTCACCAGAAAGGGGGGGGGGGATCCGGAATTCTGGAAAATCATCTCACATCATTCATGGATGCCCCCTACTATGAATATCCTTCCAAGTGAAGAAAAGTGTTGGATTATAGTGAAATTACATCGTAATAAAATATCGCATTTACTGTGATGGATTATATTTTGCTACAGCTGTTTAGGTATGGCTAGAACATGATTTTTACTATTTAAGGTTGGTTTATGAACTTTATTGATTGTTTAGTTAACTTTACTGCTTCAGTTAGCTCGTATTTGGCTGTGAGGCTGCGGTATCGGGTATTTACCTATGCCCATTCTACTGTAAACAAACTTTGTTTTTAGAATTTTCAAAATTCTAAGGTAGCTTACAAAGGTTCTTCAATTTTGATTGCTGTAGTGTGGCCTAGGATCCATGATCTTTTAGTTCCTTCTCCTTACGTCATCTTTCATACTGCCTTACTCATATGCAACATTGCTGTGGGTAAACATTTTTTTCATGATTTTGTTACATGAGACATACTGATATGAACATTTCCTTGTTGACAAATGCTACTCTTTATGAAATTTAATTCAAAAAGAAAAATTGCAATGTAGAGACCACAACTGGGGGGGGGGGGGGGGGGGTAGGATTGTCCATACAAAACTAATGAACAGATTTTAATGAAGCTGCACATAGTGGTAGCTTTTGTTGACAGCTAACATTTAAGATTCTTTTATCCTGATTAGTAACATATAGTGTTTGATAACATAGAGGTCAAAATCATACATTTGCAATTTTTGTCTGCTTGTCCACGCACCATGCAAAAACGAATAAGTGTATTTTAACTAAATCACATTAACAAATAAAATACATTTTATTCAGTTTAGTAACATGATACAGAGGCAAAAGCCTTAAATTTTGGAATAATTTGTCTTTACACACATCACTGGGGGAGGGGGGGGGGGTTAAAAAACCTAATGAACAGATTCCAGCAAAACTGCACATGAATTTAGCTTATGTCATTGGCTATGTATTGGCCATATTTCATACTGTTTCACACCATACTCCTGATAGTACAGAACTCAAAACCCTACGTTTATAATTCTGGTATGTTTGTGCACGGATCAATCAAAAACCAACACACACATTTAAATAAAACTGCACATAGTGATAGCTTATGTTACATTAATAATAGCTTATTTTGTGTTTTTATGTGTTGTCAGCTAGCTGAGTGTTTAAAAAAGTCTGCAAATTTGTTTCCATTTAATATTGTCTGGTGCTTGATTTTTTATGGTGCTGATTATATGGAAGCCTAGTACACCATGCAACTAATGCTGGTTTTGACCTAATTCATTTCAGAATTACTAAATTAATGATGAAAATTCACTATGTATGTAGATTATGTATATTCTATTCTCAAATCTATTTTTCTTTAATTGATTTTATCCATGATCATCATGTTAGTTTTAATTTAATTTCAGCTTCTATTCAACATTAGGGTTTTCATGATTGTTGTATTCATAGTCCCTCCTATTATTTCTATCATTAATGAGTTACTATCCAAATAAATCTCTCCATAACAAATAATAAACCATAAATTTAGTTCATTTATAGAAAGCAGTTAGTGGAAAATAATTTATGTGTGGAAATCACTGCTTTATGAAGAGTTGTATTTCTATTATGATTGGAACAAAAATCAACAGTTGAATGATTGGTACAGTATTTTTTTTTTTCAGTATTCATGGTGATGAACCACACATCATTTTAGAAAAAATCGGTAAGCTCAGTGAACAGTGCTTTGACTACATTGAAAGCAGGTTTGGAATAAGAATGAGAATGCTTCAAATGAGAAGAATAAAACTGTTAAATATTATGGTCGCAGCATCTGGGACTCTAAAACTTACACCAGAACCTGCTAGTAGAGTGATGCAGTATATATGTGATATGGCAAGAAGAAAAATTTATGTTAAATGACAAAGTGCAATTTCGCTACTGACTATAAATGTGTAACTGTTTTAGTTAGATGCTGTAAATATTATTTTAATATTTTTATGAAAATGTAAAGGGTTTTTAATTCAATTCAGTATTTGGATGCCTCTGTAGAAATAATTTTAATACCGTAACATATGTTTGCTAATTAAAGTGATATGGTTCTATAGACTATTTTTGTGTTGAATGGGGCCATATGTATATACATAACATTTTGGATTGACTGGACTTGTGCAGATTGTTTTGAAGGTAATTGTTGAATGGTGGTAACAGTTGTTTTAAATCTATGTTTGGTTTTACTAAATCAATAAAACTTTTTTTTTCTTTTAATTTTCGAACTGGAGATTATGCACTTGTTGAAAAATTTATGAATTTGATCCTTAGCATGTTGTGTGTTACTTATTGAATATTCAGCTTATCTTGGTGACACAGCAGTACTCAGCGTAAAATTGTAATATTCAAAGTCCTATTACTCAACACATTAGAAATGCTCCAGGCCTGATAACCTAAATCAGCAGATCATATTACATCACAGGATCATAAAACTGAAATTAGTGGTGTATTATGTTTCTACATCAGTATTGAATGGCAACATAGAACAGTTTAATTGACTTTAAATGACAAATGTTTTATCATGTAAGTAGTCAGATGAAACTAAAAACTGTACAGGATTTTTTTTACCTGTTTGTAAAGTTTGTGTGGGAACCATTCTTATTTATAGTGTACATTTGAGCAAATCAGTAACAGTGTTCCTTAGCATAATGTTCTGAACGTTAATGGATAAACCCTAACAGTCACTTTAGCAACTTATATCTGTTTATTGACTATGAACCTTATGAAGGGCCTTCTGCAAATAATACACAAACAAAGCATTCTTGTAATTTTTCTGTTGAATTATGATGATGGTTAACAGCCAGAGTGAAGATCTGGTAAATCTAAGGCAAGAAGGTTCATTTAGCTAGACTAATAGTTAGATGTTTAGTTGTGTTTCCTTACCAATTTTTAGAAGATGCTTATGCTTTTGAAGTATTGTGTTACAAATACTTTAAACCAGTGCTTGTATATATAATAACAATTAAAAAAAGACGCTAAGTAGCGGAAAGGAATCCTTTCTGCTATATATATAGAGTTGGCTGCCAGCAGCGCTTGCGTGCAGCCATCTCACTTCTACTGAGGAAGAGCCATGCTCGAAAATTTTATTCTTTATGTGTTCGTGTTTTTTTCGTGTACCAACACCACTGGAATCCCCTTCTTTGGTAAGCGGTGGTTTTTATCCTATCCAATGTTCAAATATATATATATATATATATATATATAGCTGTGGGGGGTGTGGGAGATATGATGGTTAAAAGTGGTCGATGCAGGGCATTTTCATATTTCGATCAAAGACTTGTGTCTCTTATACTTCTCTTTCCTGCCACAACTACACAGGATAGACCATTGGTGTTAGTGTGTGGTATTAGCATCGAATCTCCCATCGTGCACTATGGTGGTTAGATGTCGGTAGCTATAGAGGTGTGGGAGATATGGTGGTCGAAAGTGGTGACCTGTGGCACTTTCATATTTCTACCAAAGACATATGTGTCCCGGTGTATCACTTTTCAGCTAAAACTATGTAGCGCACATCACTGGTGTTTGTGTGTGTGGTAGTAGCACAGTCACCCATCAATCACAACATTGGCCGAATTTTGTAAACTGTGGGAGTGTGGAAGATATGGTGATTGAAAGTGGTCGAAGAATATTTTCGTATTTCGACCAAAGCCATGACTGTGTCTCCGTATATGTCACTTTGCTGCCACAACTGCATAGCATAGTCCATTGGTGTTGGTGTGTGGTAGTAGTAACGTGTCTCCTATCGTGCACTGTGGTGGTTAGATGTCGGTAGCTATTGCGATGTGGGAGATATGGTGGTTGAGAGTGGTCGACCTGTGTTGCTTTCATATTTCTATCAAAGACGTATGTTTCTCTGTGTATCACTTTCTGGCAAACTGTCTAGCGCCGATCACTGGTGTTTGTGTGTGGTAGTAGCACAGAGTCACCCATTCATCACAACGTTGGATGAATTTCGGTAGCTGTGGAGGTGTGGCAGATATGGTGTTTGAATATGGCCGATCAAGGATATTTTCGTATTTCAACCAAAAACATGAGTGTATGTATATTTCACTTTGTTTCCACAACTACGTAGTGCAGACCACTGGTGATGGTGTGTGGTATTGGCGTCGAGTCTCCCATCGTTCACTGTGGTTGTTAGATGTCGGTAGCTATGGGGATGTGGGAGATATGGTGGTTTAAAGTGGCCGACCTGCGGTACTTTCATATTTCTACCAAAGATGTATGTGTCATGGTGTATCACTTTTCAGCTAAAAATATCTAGCACAAATCACTGGTGTTTGTGTGTGGTAGTAGCACAGAGTCACATATCAATCACAACGTTGCCCGAATTTTGGTAACTGTGGGAGTGTGGGAGATAAGGTGGTTGAAAGTACCCGATCAAGGATATTTTTGTATTTCAACCAAAGACATGTGTCTCCGTATATGTTAATTTGCTGCCACAACTACATAGCAAAGTATATATTTCTCTTTGTAGCTATAAATACCCTAGAGTCTCCCATTGTGCACTATGATGGTTACATGTCGGTAGCTGTCAATCAAAATTCTTTACACTCACAAACGAAGTCGTGGACATCAGCTAGTATCTATATAGAAATGAATGTGATATTACATGCATTAAGATAAGCATACTCACTTTGAGATTATTGTGGCTTTATATTATGATAAACGTAGAGTCATTGTCAAATGAGCACTTGCCAAATTTATGCTGTTAATCTAAAACATATCTGAAATAAATGATTATCATAATAATAAACATGTTATTCATAATAGTTTATCTTTTTTTAGTGAAAATTTACTGTATGTCCGAAAATCTGATTTGTACTGTGTTTTGGGGTATTAAGCCTACCTGTTCACATATTGAAAGTTAGACCATTCAAATAGTAAACAAACACAAGCATTTCATTAAATGAGGTTTATTGTTGATATCACAAATTTCATATTTATAAATCTGGATCATTTTTGATAAGATTTAACATGACAATTTTTATACTTTTTCATGAAATAAAAGTGCAGAATTTTAACTGTAAATTTCATTCTTTAATCTGTTTTGTTGTGACGGGCGTATTGGTTTCGTGAATTTTGTATGTCCTGTGGCTTCTTCAGAAATCAAATTGCAGTATCATGTGAATCAACAGTACATGACCAGTAAGTAAATCAGATTTACCATCTTTTTCTATTTTTATAGTGATTCTCATTTTCATACTAAACAATCATAAAAAAAGATGTCCATGTTTTCAGTGACAAATAATAATAGTATTAAAACAGGAGAGAACTGTGAATAGCTACAGGAGGATCTGGACAGGATATCTTACTGTATAGATCAGGAATAAAGATAAATGCTATGAAGGCAGATCCTTCATTTATACTACAGGAATATGTGGGTATATACCAGGAAAATGTGAGAATTGGGTTGGAAAACCTTGGTCAGACCATTTCTGGAATATGGTGATGTAGTAAAGTAATGGTACTCATTTTCTTCGTGGGCGACATAAATACTAATGCTACATCAAGATGGGCCACAATAACCTACAGTACATGGTCTAATGGCAGGTTCGTAGCTAGGGGAAATTATTGCACTAGAGGTTCAGGAGACATTTAGATAGAAGGTATAAATAGGGAAGCTAAGTTACAACATGGCCTTTCAAGAATTTTCAGTACAGGAGTGTACATGTGTGGGAGAGCCATTTTCATCAATTGACAATGAAGAGACGTTTGTGTGCATTGCTGAATTTATCAGAGTGAGCATTTTGAGAAGTTGATGGGGAGTAAGTTCTGGTCTTTTGCCCCTTGTGTTATTTTCTTATAACTATGGACTTGTCCTTAGAGTTTTTGTTGAGGCTAATAAAAAAGTGCAATGTTGGTGAGACCAGAATTGGGTTGGAAATTATTGCACCAGAATTCCGTGTGGCGAAGAAATGAAGAGGGTAAAGGCGCTTGGCTCGCCCATCTTCGCAACTAGCTTCACGATTTTGGTAAAAACTCCTGTCAGGAAAGAAAGTGTTGCCTTTCTGATATCCGTTGCAAATGTGAGCACAAGTGTAAATGCGGTGGAAAATCCATTAAGGTCAGAACACCAAAGATTGCAGACGTCTGGAGCAACGCAGCCACAACCCCAAACACACTGGCAGCTGTTAAGGCTTCACCAGTAGCATCATCAGGTATAACAGTAGGGACTCCTGTACCTACAGCAGAAGCAATACCACTTAGACAGGTACAGGAAAAAGTCAGGGGTCAAAGTTTAAACAAATGGACCCCACAAAATTGATAAGGTTCTACTCCCAGGATACCCAGTGGCAGGGAAAAGAATAGGAAGAGACATACAAAAAGAAAAAAGCACATGTCTTCGAGGTCCTTGGAAGTTATCCGAAGATGACTATATGATCTTTGAACCCCTGAAGATATAGATGCTGCTGGACGAGTCTACAACCATTCCTCAGCAGCCGCTAAATTATGACCCACCCCAACTAGGAGGCTTAATTTTAAACAATAGGATGGCTCCCATACTTGTATAGAATTTAAATGGCTTCCAGGCTCACAAAGCAGGGTTGCAACTCTCAGCGTGGTCTTATCCTTTGTGTCACTGATTACAAGAAAGATATATATCGAAAGAACGACACCGATGGTGATCAAGTGAAAGGGGTAGTGACTATGTTTGACCTAAACGCTGTCCACTCCGAACCTATTGCTCTCACCTCTCCTTTACAAGCAGTAAGAATATACAGTCCGATACAATTGACCAAATGTTCTATATATCTACCGCCTGTCCACCAGTTGGTTAGGATCAACTGGCTGATATTTTGCAGCAAATTTCTTGGCCATATTTCTTATTGGAAGACTACAACGCCCACAGTTTGTTGTGGAGTTTGACCACCGAAAGGCCCAGAGATTTTTAGATTACTGGAGCAAGAGAGTTGTGCATCCTCAATAACAGTTAAATGAAACACTTTACCGCTCCTTCCAGTTCGTCCTTAACCTTTCTTTGTGCTCTCCTTCAATTCCAGACTCTGTGCGTGGGAGGTGGATCCTGACCTTTATAGAAGTAACCACTTCCTCAATATGGTTGCATGTTGAGTTCAAACATGGAGGAAGAACTATCAATCACAAATGGATTATCAGCAGAGTTGATTGGAAGCTCTATCGCCTTTCAGTTACTCTCCAACAGTGACAGAACATGGAGGAGAAGGTGAAACACTTCACAAAAGTGATTCACCAGGCGGCTGATATTTCCATGCCTAGCACTCAGGAAAGCTGCAAATAACGCCCGTCCCTTGGTGGAACAACGAATGTAATTCCGGCTACTCAGGGTCGCAGAAGGTCCTTGTGCCGTTTTAGGTTGCACCCAACACCTTACAACCTAGCAATGTTTCGAATTGCAAGAGCTAAGGCGTGTCGTGTGATTAAGGAGAGCAAGATAAGATTATGGCAGAACTTTGTGAGCACCATTAACCGTTCCACATCATCATCATCATTCTGGTCACATTCCATTTAATTGTGTTTATAGTTTACTATTAATTAATTAATGTTATTTGTTTGTTGTTTTTTTTCAACTTGGTAATGTTATGTCCTGGACACGAGAAATAAATAAATAAAATAAATCATCAAAAGTATGGTAGTCTATCCGCCGTTTATCTGGAAGGTACTCTCGATCGCCAGTATCTGAATTACTGGGTCAGGGGAGAGGGGGGGGGGGCATACCGGACATTTGCCAGGTGCGCTAAAATTTAGGGGCGCCATTTCGGCTGTAAGTATGATAAAAATATTAATGCGTTAAATACCCAATTAATACAAAATTCGACATACCGATTTTTTCGTTCGTTAAAAGCTTACAGTTCTTAGATATTTCGGTGCGCCCCTCCAGACTTCGAAGAGACGGGGGCGCGGACCTTAAACGGGCGCGCCGCTGCCCCGCCACCTCTTGTGTGAATTGCCCCATTTGTTGTTCAAAAAGCGCCGCGCCACGTCTCTTCTGTGTAAAGGCCCATTTAGACGACCTGTTCCATATCACCCTGTCCCGTTCCCGATCTCACTTTCCGCCCGTCGACAGAAGACGGCCCGATCTGGTTGCTAGCGGCCTACCATCACGCGTATATCCGTCTTGCTATGAAATTTGCACGTTCCATTCAATAGTAATAAAATTAGTTAGTTACAAATTTTATTAAAGTTTTAATATTTAAATTAAATATGTATGACTCCATATTTATCAAAACCACAAATTCTTGGTGTAACTCTGACGGTTTGACATTGTCCGCAAAGCCTAGGAAAAAAGACGTGTGCCAAGCAATTATATTTACAAAGGCATATGTTCAGTCACTTTAGACTCTTAGATGTGTTGGATCTAGTCTTGTGTAGTTCGCGAACGCTCCCACAAGCGAACTACGGAACTAGTTCCCAGATTTGTCGCTCGTTAGTTCATTCGATCCTTTCCGAAGACCGACTTTGTTTTAGGTTATTATCTAAAAGGAAACACAGTTCCCTGTGGACCCAATTCACTGAAGACACAGAATAAAAAGAAAAAAAAAAACTGTTAAACATAATAATTATTGCAGAAGTTACAAACGGAAATTTAACATGGAATGTGAAAACAAAATACACTTTCATCCCATTTACAATTAAAACACAACCATCGATAACCACAACTACCATTACAAAGAAGAGAGCGCATGCAGTAGTGCTAGCAGAGCGAGCGAACGAGCTGTCTTTCTGGAATTCCAGAGGGGACCTAGTTCGGGAACTAAACAGAGTGCTACCAGGTCGCGAACTAGCACTATTCGCCGCTAGGGTTACCAACATTTTTTCGGTTGATGGTAGTAGTTTTTTTAGAAAAACCTATAAAAATATAGTACACTACAAAAATATAATATTTTACGAAAGAGTAGAAAAGGACAAAGGATATGTTTTTACTATTTTATTTTTTAAGCTATATTTTTTTGCACTTCTTGCATCTTTAACAATTTTCTGTCTACAGTAAAATTGTAATATGCTTTATCGCTTTCAGTTGTTAAATTAATGTCGATCAAAAGCTCATTTTTACTAATGAAATACTGCTCTTACTTTTACCTAGATTTCGTGTAATATTGTTATTTCAGAGTAAAGTTCGTTCACTTTGATACTCATTTTTTCTCAAATTTAGAACCTCTAATATTGTCTCACAGCCATCAAATGAAACCTCGTGTTTTAAATTTAATTTTTGGATTTTCTATAGCCAATTGCTTTCATTAAAATCTAACTATTTACTAAGATACTCCAGACTTTTATCAACGAATACTAGAGCATTATTTTTAATATTATCACTTTCTGTGGAGAATTTGGCTTCTAAAGGCTTTTTCTTGTTTTCTTAACCAAAGAAACAGTATCTTTTACATTTTTCTAGCGCTGATTTTAAAGCTGACATAATATAATACTTATCTCAGTCTGTTGGTTAACAGATTTGTGAAAGTTATGTAAAGAAATGACTTGCGAAATTCAAAAAGATTTTAACTTTTGTGTCTTCATCAGTTTCATTCGTCGCCAAAATATTGTGAATGTGTGTTGGATTATCCTCCCCTACACTAATAAAAAAAATAGCTCAATGACAATTTACTGGAAATTTACGCACTTTCGTTATTGTTACCACTTTCTCATTCAAGGGTCACTGTCATTTTTATATGTCTAATTGTTAGGTATCATTGGAAGTATTACTGTTACTTTTCTTAATAATATAGGTAATATTGTTTCTGTCATATAGTACTTAACTTGTAGCCAATAGTAGAATTATATTTTGTTCATGATTTCCAAAACTATATTTAAATAAAAAAAGCCGATTACTTATAAACGGGTATTTTAATTCATCAAAATAAACGCATTTATAATATTTTATAAGTAATGTGTTGTTGTTGGGGTTTAAGGGCGCGTCGACGGCGGGGTCATTAGCGCCTTTTATAAGTAATGTTTCTTCCATGAACTAATAAATAAATCCATTTAAAAAATTAATATTCTACGAATGCATGTAAAGTAAATAGTAAAAACAGCACAGTTATTCAGTTTACCCATTTGTGCAAAGGACAAATGAACACTTTGGTTTATCGGTGGCAACCAGAGATGTGACTTATCTAGATAAAAGTATCTGAAATACAGATACAAGATACAAAATACGTATTTTTATCTTGTATCTAAGATACTTTTCTTAATCTTTATCTTGTATTTAGATACTTTTTATTTGTATCTTGAAAATACTAAATACTCTTTCCGCATTTTTACGTTACGGCATCATAAAAACAACGGAATTCATTCGTAAAATTCATTAACGTACATCAAAAGACAAGGTTATAGGGTCTAGTTATCTTTGCCTTCCTTCATACCTGTGAACTGTGAAAACCATAAACGAACCATGAAACGAACACCTGCCTGTCTATTGTATGTTGTCTTTGGTCCGCGCCATATTTTACCGTGCCAAATCGTGTGTGGTATGTCGAAATCGAATTTTTAGTGAATCATAATCGAGGACAACGGCATCGAAATGTAAGTAAATAAATAAACGAATCATTTTAATTTTATTTAAGTAGGTATATACCGAATTAGATTTCACTTGTTAACACGGTAACAGATAATGGATCAAATATGGTAAAGGCCTTCGAAGTATTTGCAAAATCAGATTCAGATATTTCAGCCACAAATCCTGAAAACATTTCGCATAAAGAATATCTTGAAACAAAACCACAAGATGAAGATAATGAAGATGATGATCTGCTAACACAACCATTTCCAAATTCTTCTTCAGAACCGGAAAGTGATAACTGTCTGCTACCAGGACATGAAAGATGCGCTACGCACACTTTGCATTTGGTCGCCAGTACAGATTTTGAACAAGCAAGACTGAAAAACAATTTTTATAAAAAAAGTGCATGATGCAGCTTTAGCGAAGTGTCAGGCACTCTGGAATTTATGTTCTAGATCACCAAAGGCATGTGAAACATATTTGGAATTGACGGGGAAATCACCAACTTCTCCATGCGCAACCCGATGGAACTCTTATTATAATTCCATAAAAGACCTTTTATCAGTGCAGGAGCGTCTCAATGAAACCATGAAAAGCCTTAAATTATCAGCTTTTAAGGACTATGAACTTCAATCTTTATGGGAATATGTAAATTGTTCAAAACCTATAGCACTATTCAAAGTCTGCAAGGTGTAAAGATACCTACTATTGTCTACTACCCGAACTAATGTAGAATCCGGCATATGGTTAAATGCCTTAAAATGGAAAATCTAAGATATTGTGGCACTTTGTTAGATGTTATTGAAGAAAATTTAAATAAACGTTTCAAAAACTTTTTGCAATTTGAGCCTGCAGCAAATGATGCAATATTAGCTTCAGTGTCCCATCCGTTTTTTTAAAATGAAGTGGGTGCC
Source organism: Vandiemenella viatica (assembly GCA_031002005.1). NCBI lineage: Eukaryota > Metazoa > Arthropoda > Insecta > Orthoptera > Morabidae > Vandiemenella > Vandiemenella viatica. The sequence continues at coordinate 223,789,310 of JARYHS010009186.1, read as the reverse complement.
AAAAATGTTTAAAGAGCATGTAAAAGAGCTTATCCTGATTGAAACACGGAAAATTAATCGATCTGAAAATCAAAAATCAGAGGCTTCAAAGAGTAGTGGAGAGGATATAAGAAAGAAGACAAAAGACGAATCTTATTACATGTTTTTTGATGACTCTGATTCCTCTGTTGGTAGTGCCACTAGTGGCGACAGTACAGAATCTACTGGCAGCACCGCTGACTTAGAAACACTTTAATACCTTAATAATAAGGACATCTGCCTAAAAAGTTTAAATGCTTATCCAACAATCAAGAAAATATTTTTTAAATATAACACTTGTTTGCCAAGTTCCGCCCCTGTGGAACGACTCTTCTCTTTCGGGGGATAATAATGAGACCCACCGAAGAAAAATGAGTGATGAGATGTTTGAAAACTTATTATACTTAAGTCTCATTTAAAACCTTTAGCACAGTTGTACATTGTAGTAAAATATGTTGTTAAATAAAAATAATACATTTGTAAGAAAGTATTTTATCTTAAAAAAGTATCTAGAAAATATGTATTTTGTATTTCAAATACCTTTTCCAAAAGTATCTTGTATCTGATATCTAAGATACATTATTTAAATGTATCTTGTATTCAAATACTTTTTTCGAGGTATCTTGCACATCTCTGGTGGCAACTGATCATGCCAATGTCATTTGAAAGGGCTATTATTAAGCATTAACTTTTGTTAAGAAGGTCATATTAAATTCATTTAGAATCGACAAAAAAAATGATTATGTCCTAATAAAACTGACATAACAAACAAAATAGCGCGTGCAGTAGCGGTAGCAAGGGGAGCGAACGATCTGTTTCTCTGAATTCGAGACCCGAACTAACGAACTAAAAGAGCGAACTAGTTCGCAAGGGAGCTACGAACTAAACTGAGCGCTCTTCTTCGCGAACTATAATGCACAAGTCTAGTAAACACCCATCATTAAAAAAAAAAAATGAACCTCTGTACCTTCTCTTATATTTCATACTGAATTAGACAAGCTCTCAATGTCCGACACATTTTGCATCTATAATCGGCGCCCTTTCCGTAACTATAAAATACCATCAGGGTCAGAAAAGAATAAGAGCTGACCAAAGGACATCGAAAGGAAAATTAAGAGGTGGCCTAGTAGAAGCAATTTCAGACCCAGATGGGGTCCTATGAGTGTAAACCCTGGACCCAAGTCCCACATGCTCTATAGCAGAGACAATCTCTATAGTCAGAGTTGCAACTCTATATTAAGTTCCTTCATAAAAATAAAACTAAATAAAATATAAAAATATCTCAATTTAAAAATAATAAACAACAGATCAGATAGTAAAAAACAAGCCTATACAATATTTGCCATCTTTACAGAAGTACTTAACAAGTCATATATTTCACTACCTTCCTAGGACATGATGTAAGTAAACTACTGGCTCCTAAATATGCCATCGCATGTACTGAAGACCGTCACAGACACTACCAGTAAATTTTAGATTCTTTAAAAAAAAAAAAAAAAACCAACCAACATGATTGTTATAAACAGCTAAGTTTGTTCAGTCTATGATTAAAATTCAGTTTTTATTGACAAACAGAAGTTCGACATCACCGTCGGTCGTCGATTTAAGAACCTATATTCGACAGAGAGCTTATCCATAATAGAGATATTCTTCGTTCAGTAAGCAAACCTACATTAACTGTTAGTTAAAGTAATTCTCAACGTAACGATTTTGCTAGCAAGATAAGCGCTTCCGATTGTGTTAAGCATACGCTCCTCAAAAACTGTTCACCAATGACACCGAACAGCTGGACCCGTTCGGATTAATTTGAAACTTGACAGTGTTTCTAGTTTTATGGTCGGTCTTCTGATTCATCGCATTTGCATAAATTCGAACATGCTCTTTTGATATAAGAAGGTACGAAGAATGTAAATCGGTTAACTCGAAATGTACTCAAATTAACCAACACCAATTTGTAAGATGATAAATTCGAAATTTCAAACCGTATAAAATACTTCAAGGTACTCGTGAGTCTGAGCGTGAAAGCTTGTTGAATTCTATATAAGAAAACAAATTAAAAAACTAAAAAAAATAATAATTTCGTGACATGCGTAAAATGTCTGAGCTTAATTCATGACCGAACAGTGGAAATGAAAGCCTAGACTATTCGGTTTCGACATACACTTGGCCGATTTTTTCATTTAGTTTTAGAAGGAAATGCGACATTTTTCTTTACGTAATTACGAGGAACTATATACTTCCTTTGATTTTATCAATTTCAGATATCTTTCCTTCAATTTAAAAACTTCCTCGCTTCATACAATAATTGTCTAAGAAACTTTCATTAACGCAACCGCCGCTTCTAACAAGCCAAACTACAGTCGCACGGCAAGTACGACAACTTTCTTTGATTGCTGGAGTCATAGAACGATGCTCTGTTTAAGAGCGCAGAGTTGCCAATAAAAATACTGTACTGTAACGAAAGCGCACTGGATTTCATTTGAGAAAGTGTTAGATAAAATTAAAAAATATTTAAAATAATAAAAGTAGGAATGGTTCAACACCAAAGAATACGAGAATCCTATCAAAAAGTTTCTTTTTTCTATATCACTATTTTTCACCATTTCCTTTCATGAAATTTGGGTGTCACCCGGGGCGGACCGCCCCCCCCCTTCCCCTCCTTAGCTACGCCACTGAACCGCAGGCTGTCAAAGTCAGCCGTTCAGTACCGGATTAGCCACATAGAAAGAGTTAACAAATGTTAAAGGGCACGTACACGAGCATTTATTTCTGGCAACATTCTGGCATCTATTATTACGCAATAGTTGCCCGGCAACATATCCGGCAATAGATTCTCAATATATGGCCCAGCAATGTGTGGCTCCACCAGTGGCGTAGCTAGGTCAACAAGGGCCCCGGCGCAAATTTATTTTGGGCCCTCAGGCCAGACGGGCGACCTTTTTTTGCTTTGTGTGAACTGAGGATGGGGGCCCTTGAATTGTTCTTTAGGGGCTCCTGAGCAGTGGTTGGGGCCCCCCTGAGCAGCGAGGGCCCTTAGTGAGGGGCCCCTTAGACGACGGTAGAGCTAAAAAAAAAAAAAGGTCACCAGTTTGCCGTGAAGGCTCGTGGGCCCTCTAAACTGCGCTTGAGGGCCAGGGCCCCTAGAGGTGCGCTTAGGGGTCCCTTGAGATATGCTTAAGGGCCCCGGTGCACTGCACCGCCTAGCCCCATAGTAGCTACGCCCCTGGGCTCCACTATTGCCGGGCACTTGATGCGCTTTATTATTGCTCAACATTTTCCGTTTACACGCGTTGTGTGCTCGGCAATCAGAATAACGGTAGAGGACGAAGTAATTGCGGTTGCTGCATATGTTATCTTGCAAAGAAGAAAGAAAAGGGAGTGGATGCGTCCTTATCTAAGTAAGCGTGATGTAATTGTGCCTGTTGCCAAAAAAAAAAAAAAAAAAAAAAAAAAAAAAAAAAAAAAAAAGAACTGGATCATTACTTTTTTTTTAAACTTTACAAGAATGTCGAAAACTGATTTCGAAGTTTTGATTTGCATGATTGGATTTTTTTTTAAAAAAAAACTGATAGTTATGAGGAAAGCAATACCAGTTGTCACCAGATTGGCTATCACTATGCGTTTTATCTGGCTACTCCTACAAAAGTTTAGTGTATTTATTCAGAGTGTCGGATTCATCTATCTCTCGTATTGTACCAGAGGTGTGCAAAGCATTGGTGGAAAGACTGAAAGAATACATAAACGTTTAACTCGTTCTTGGCGTCAGTGGCGGATCTAGGATTTTTCCGAACCGGGGCAAAAATTTCACGCTGGCGCCTGCCCCCCCCCCCCAAAAGAGTAGGTACAGCAGCAGCAATGTTGAAAGTGGCGCTGTATAAAACATGTTTGGAGATATCTCTTACTTTCAATGTAGAATAGGCCTATTATTTTGTACTTCGAATTTTAAAGACCTGGAAATAAAAAGCATTCTTAATTTTGCTCTCTCTTCAATAATTATTGTTTTAGTCTCCGGATTTTTGAACCCAATCTACGGAAATTTTAGCTGCCATCTACGGATATTCAAAGCCAAGTGGGTGGCAGGATTGTCCAATATTCTATCGGCTTTAGTCTCATTTCTGCAATATCTTAATAAGCCCTTTCATTAGTGACACAGAACACGAAAGGATAAGGTCCTTTTGTATTTCCACGTTTACTCTATTAATTTCTCGAGGAAGGTTAGCCCAAATTGTTAATTTGAGGATAAATTTAAAATCCAATACATCATGTAAGAGATGAGCGGATTCAACTTAGATTCTGCAGCCAAAGAAGATTCTTCAATTTCCTCCAGTCAAACATCAGGTAAATTATTCAATTGGGCCGCAACAGCAAAGTGTCTGCATAAGACTGTAAGCGAGAATAAGCTAGTAATCCAAACTTTCTAAAAGCAATTTATATTTCAACTACCATCAAAATACTGATATTTTCAAGATATGGCTGCATAACAGCCTATTCCCTTAGTACGTTTTCGGAAAGCGACGTTTTATGAGTGCTTTATTGCAGGTATATGTCTTGAAAAACGGCGGTATATGCTAATAGCAATTGATAGGTTTGGTTCATAATATATACAGAGGTAAGAAATAAGGCCCATATAAGTTAATGATCAGAATTTTTTTGACATTTGACTGGTCCTCGGATTGACAAAGGATGTGAAATGCTGAGATATTTGATAACGATAGATTCTTCTTTACCTGTTAATGGTTCGTTTCCAGTGTTAAATAGTTATACTCGTTCAGCACAAAAGTAGATATTAAAACAAAACTGGGCTAATCACTCGAACGCAGCTGCAAGAATGCGAACATCAGATGGCAAAATTTATAAATCCAAGAATACCGGGAGTTCCCGCTAACAATGACGGAATGAATTCCAATCCGGATATGTGAAAACTGCGACCAGTGAAATTTGCGGCCAACCTAAAATCTGCGGCCAATACCTCTTCTCTTTGTGTCATGCCGCGCCGTCCTAATCACTCTAAACGCCCCTTTAGACGACCCGACCTGGTCTCACTAAATCGTGGCCTGGAAGTTTTTACGTGAACATATTATTTTACATTACACACCCGAAACAGCCAAGTTAATTTCTATCTTTTTTTTTTTTTTTAATAGACACGCAAATGTTTCACAGGTTAAGTATTCTTTCTTAGACTTTTTTCGCACTCGTTACTGAAAGCTGAATTTTTTGCTGATCTGCAACACTGTTCGGAAAATCCATTGCGGTACTAACTAGATCGGAGTGGCCGAGGTCGTCTAGAGGCGGCCATACACGATCGCTCCATCCGTCCAAATGGAGCGATGTCACTCCATTATCGTGTCGTCTGTGGGGAAATTTAATGTGGATGACGTTAACCCACAACTGCTGATGGTAGAATATTTTTTCCTACACTAGTTTCTTATCTCTAACAGCGAGGTCTTTAGAGATGGTAAAGGATGGGGGGCAAGGAATGGGAAGGAATTCGGCCATGGCCTATTGAAGGAAGCATCCCGGAATTTGCCTGGAGTGATTTGGGAAACCATGGAAAACCCAAATCTGGATGCCCGAGGGGGATTCGAACCGCCGTCCTCCCGAATGGGAGGCCTCCTGCACTAGTAATGTGAGGCAAAGGGAGATTTTGCATGAAATCTACTACGATTCTGTAAGTATCTGCCTCGTTATTACAATTCTTTTCTACGTCTTTTAAGCAAGAATAAAACTTGTATTTTAATAACAGTTACAAACTATAAAACATCTGTACTGTCAACCTGCTGTTTAGAAACATTGGCTACAAACGTAGCAATCCGCTTAGAGCGCTGGCGGGGCGGCTTTTAACAATACAACCAGTTTGATCCTATTCTATAATAAACATACCGCTACAGCATTGTTGAGAATTCTGGCCGCAGATTTCACTGGGCGCAGTTTTCGTGACACCTTCCATTCCATGAATATAGCTTTGTTTTAAGGCCGCTCTGTCACAGAACAATGAATTTTCCGTCCTTACAAGTTGCCGCCGCGGTCAGTGTACCACGGCGCTTTACCTAAAAAAAAATGGTCGGCAGCACATAAATATTTCGCCCTGGCGCTTATAAAAAGATGCCACCAACACATAATTTTGGCGCCCCCCTGAAGTTGTCGCCCGGGCAAGAGCCCCGGTTTGCCCCCCTCTAGATCCGGCACTGCTTGGCGTATGTTATCAATCTTTTAAATTTTTTTGTATGCTTCATCATTGGAAATATCAAACTTGTGGCAATGTAGCTCCAACTGTCTTTCTTCTTTTCTCGGTCTTTGTAAATGGATGCTTCAACATCCCACAACTCTGGGCGTAAGTACATTTCATTTATAAAATTTAGGGTCTTTTCGGTTGACCAGTTATTCATTTCGACACGGATTTTATCAAAAAACTAGTAAACGAAAACAAGCTGCCTATATGCGCATCAAGCTCGAACACACGAAGAGAAGTTGCCGTGAATGTTCGGCCGGCGAGCGGTATCACCACACTCAACATCACACAGAAATACCGACAACAATGGGGACGTACTTCCTGCAAACTCGGCTGCATTTTCCGGCCACACGTCCATATTTCCGCAACATTGCGGCCACTCAGTTGTAATACTTGCCGGCAACACATTGCAGTAAAAATGATGCCGTGGTAGATGTCCCTTTACGGACCCCCGCACCTTCTTGGGGAGCACCTCCACCCCGGACGGAGAAAACCAAGGGCCCTTTCTTCACATTTGCTGTGGGCCCCACTTTGTTTTAATCCGTTTGAATAAATTTGTATACACTTTCAACACAAGATTTTTTTAAAGTTTTTTTTTGTCCTGACATTCTCATATAGGATGCAGCTCTTGATTATATGCTCTGCATCTTCTGTTTTCCCACAAGGGTTCTTTTCGCTGTCTTCGAGACTGCGTTGATGGAGTGCCTTCATGAGGCCATAACTGTCAGTTGATGTGTTACTGGATGGATTAAATGTATCTCATTCCTCCATCCAGTGGTCTGATTTACCCATGCATATGTGTACAGAGTGCCTCCCAGAATTGCTGACAGACCATCTCTGTTTCAATCGAGCAGTCAGCACTCTCTTTTCATGGTGCAGCCATGAACAGAAAATTCCCTGGTATCGCATTCCAGGTCTCTCTCTGTTCCATGTTTCAGATAATATTTCAATGCTGCCTTGGTGACCGCGAGGTCCATCGGCAGGCAGCCAGGGCCGGCGTTAGGGAGGAGTAAGCGGGTCAAATGTACCGGGTGTCGCATTTCTTATAAGCATTTGCTTGGTATTACTTATTAAGAAATACGCCGTGTTGTATTTAAGAATGTACTTCTATTTATATTATTTCGGAAGATATCTTTTTGTGGCAGTTTAATCAACTAATTAATTTGTTAGTCCTTTTCTTCACAATATAAATCACAACTTTTATTTTAAATTAAATACATCCATTAAATACATTACGAACTTTTCCTAACAAGCTCTCCTTAGCTGCTAGTAATCTCTCCGTCTCTGTGTGTCTCTCGTTGCTATGGAAACTTCTTTTAAGAGTACTCACTGGCCCGTGGCAAGGAACGCCTACCTCAAGGATGTTATTACTATCGGTTATGCTACAGCCCCCCCCAAGTTTACCATACCATTTGACATCCATACCATTATAAATGGTTATGGTAAACTTTCCTGTAATTGTCACGTTTTAGGTAAGGAGAGCTTATATTTTACATTTGGCTAATAACCCATTTTTTACATATCACGAGTACCGATGTCTTGAGGTAACTTTCCCTGGTGGTTTTCCATAAGCCGCTACTGGTTGGAACGTCCTATAGTCTGTAACACACATTTCGACACAGAGTTACTGTCCTTATCACTTAAAAACCAAAATTACAATAGGAATATTATACTACAGAATTGTTTTTCAATAACATCATCTTTAGCTGTCATGGCCTCCGCCTGTTTACCAAGCATACCATTAAAATAATTTAAAAATTCTATTACCTGCCCTTGGTACATTATATTCTTCATAAGACCGATCCTTTTGAACCATTTACTGTTGTATAACCGGCAACATTATTTAAATCACATATTTGGTCCCTGGACCAGTACAATCAACCCTGCTAATACAACTGGGACACCATTGTTTCTTGCTAATCTAGCATCACCATCACAACTTCATTTTTATTTATTTCTTCAATACATTACTTATATTCTCCCCATAAGTAATAACTTTCTCCACTCTACTTCATCTTGAATATATTCACATATAGGCTAAGAGATGTAACAACAAGTCATTTGAAGGTTCTACCTGGACCTCAGCTATGCCTGTGTTAACCAAATCCCGAACCTTTCGGTATCATTTAAAGGCAATGCCTAGATAGTGGCCTTATTTACAGGAACTGAGTCTGACGTGTGTGCGTACCCTCTCTATATGATATTTTACTTTTAATTCATTACACATTTATTCTATCATAGTAACACCTCGTTTCTTCTCCACTCATTCTATTCATTCTAATGCTCCGGTATACCTTACAAACTATATTTACTAAAAGAAAGTCTTAATAGACAATAAACTTTTATGTAATGGTATGCTGTGGTAACAGCCGAAGACTGCACATCTGATGAGATCATCAATATTGGTAAGTGACAGCTTCCACTTAGTGGTATAAACTTTTACTATCATTACAGTTGAATTGTGCAGCCACAACAATCAGTACTATTTACAAGTGTTTTGTGGCACTGAATAACAACAATATGCCAACTAAAACTTAATAATAATAGTAAATTCCAATATGATAGAGTTTATATGTACACATCTTTTTTTTTTTTTTTTTTTTTTTGACCTTTACATAATTCTTTATAATACCTGCAAATTATTTTCATTTTATGTCATATCTTTATCATCAATAACATTTCTACCTATACCACTAACACCGCATGAATGAAATATTGATTTGTGAGAAAGTAGGTACCTGGACCTAAACAGTTAATCATGTTAAGACTTTACCATTTTTTATTTTTTTTCTACATATTCCACCTCTCATTTACTGAGTGGTAGCTGTTTGAAGGTTTAAGACCAATAACATTATATCTTCCTTTAATTTTATTCCCACCTGGGTAGGCTACTGTATATGAGTTCTCGTAATCTCTACCAATTACTTTATAAGGCCCTTCATATAAGAATTTGAATTTTTTATCTCTTTATTTATTGCTACTGATTTCCAATGAGTTTGGACCAATACTAAATCTCCAATTTCATATTCTGTGGGCTTGATGTGTGCATCGTGGTGTCTTCTTCGTCTTTCGGCATGTTTCTTCAATTGCTCACATGCCATTCTTATTTTTTCAGAGTAACTATACGTGGTTGTTGGAAATTGAATAATTTCATACACAATGCGAGGAGGTTTCTTCTGAACATGAGTTCAAAAGGTGTTACAGATGTAGAATCATGCGGTAAGGTGTTAATAACATCTTCTATAGCCCCTAATTCATATGCCCATCTCTGGTGATGCTCATTGCAGTATGTTCTGAACCAACGTCCTAATTCTTTCATGACTCTTTCTGCGGCATTTCCTTGGGGATAGTAAAAGGACGTTCTAAGTATTTCTATCTCGAGACTTTCAAAATAATCATTCCATGCTTTGCTTAGGAATTGAGGTCCATTGTCTGTGAGTACTTTTTTTGGTTTTCCGACATGTGGTATGTAATCATTAGTAAACTTTGAGCAAATTACTTTAGTGGTACTCTTCTTTAGTGGATATAATCGTATGTATTTTGAAAAAACGTCTAATACAACACATATTTGTGTTACCCCTCCACGAGACATCGGTAAAGGTCCAAAAATATCTAGGGCAACTAGTTCTCTGGGTTCTGTGGGTAACACACATTGCATTTCCCCAATCCGCTTAACGTTGTCGGCTTTAACTCGTTGGCATAAGTCGCAATTGGTAATTACGGTCTGTATCCTTCGGGCCATATTCGGAAAATACAATGTTTCTGACATAATTTTGTAACATTTATTTGCCCCATAATGTCCATAGCTAAAATGATGTTGGAGAATAAAATAATTGACATATTTTTCGGGTATCCATATCTTCCAATCTTCACTGTCTGTATGGTTTCTTCTAAATAAAACTTCATCAAGTATTAAATAAAATTGTTTTAAATTGTGATTAGTCTCATCATCCTTCAGTTTATGTATGATTTCTTGTATTACCTTGTCTTTCTGTTGCTCTTGTTGCATAAATTGTAAACAATATCTCACCTCCTTTTCTCCTGTTACCCCTTTAATATAAAGTATCCGCGGTTTCTTCATTCCCGATTGGTTTGTTTCAGTATCCTCTAATCCTAGAGGCATTCGCGATAGGGCATCAGCCAGACAGTTGTCTGCTCCATGTATATATTTAATTTCAAAATTAAATTCTTGTAGCAATAAAATCCATCTAGCCAGTCTACCATGTACCAGTTTACACTTCATGAGAAACGTAAGTGCCTTGTGGTCAGTGTAAACTACAACTTGTCTACCTAATAGCAGATATCTACTTATGGAAAATCCAAACTATAGCAAGTGCTTCCTTCTGCGTAACGCAATAGTTACGTTCCGACTGGTTTAGCACCCGGCTAGCAAAGGCAAGGTGTCTTTTCTCTAACACTTTATTTTCTTCTACCTCTTGAAAAATTTCAGCCCCCAGTCCATAATCGAGCTATCTGTTTGGACACAATTGGTAGGTCCCAATTTGGGGCATATAAATTCATTTTCTTAAGTAAAGTGTCTTTCACTTCCTGAAAATCCTTTTCACACTGCTCAGTCCAATGCCAGTGGGAGTTCTTCTTTTTCAATTTTTCAAAATGAGGGCTATTGAGTATTTGCCCACGAACATATTTGCGGTAATAATTACAAAGTCCTAAAAAACTTATTAGTTGTTCTTTATTTTGGGGCCTCGGGAACTCTCTGATTGCCTTAAGTTTTTCCTCATTCGGTGTGATTCCATTAGGGGTAATGGTATGGCCCAAAAATTCAATTTTTCTTGTCAAGAATACGCATTTTTTCAACTTTATTGTCATTCCCCCTCTTCTTAAGGCTGTCAAAACCTCCCTCAGAGTTTCCAATGTTCTGTGATTGTTTCACTAGCAATTAATATATCATCCACATAGACAAATATTTTGTTGAGCAGATCTTTGCCAAGCACTAAGTCTAAAGCTCGGATGAAATTTGCCACGGCGTTATTGAGTCCGAAAGGTAAAACGCGAAAATGATAGCTGCGACCTTGGTAAAGAAATGCTGTATATTTCCTTGAATCTTCCGCTATAGGTATTTGCCAGTAAGACGCCGTCAGGTCCAAAGACGTTAGGAACTTTTTTCCTCCGAGATTCAGTAATAATTCGTCTATAGGTGGAGGATGGTCCCTTTCCGTTTCTAGAACTTTATTTAAGGTTCTTGCGTCTAAAACAAGCCGGACTGACTGGTCAGCTTTGCTAACAACTACTATCGGGTTATTAAAGGGACTAGTTGATCTTTCAATAATCTTCCATTTAATCATTCTCTCAATTTCTTCATCTACTTGTTTCCTCTTAGCAATCGGTATTGTATAGGGTTTTACAAAAAATGGAGTTTTGCATGTTACAGTAAAATTACATTCATAGTTTTGTACAAGTCCTGGTTTATCCGAAAACACCTCACTGAATTCTCTTAAAATATTACTTAAAATCTCCTTATGTTCATAATTACTGTTATCCTCCCAAAACAAGGAATTATTTTCTTCAGCTTGCTGCATTATATCTGGTTTTATTGTTCTCACAATGCATTTAACTAATTTCTCATGAAATTTACTTTCTTTCCCTATTGCTACCGCATTTCCCCACGTCAAAACACGAATTGTAATTTCCTGTTTCTCTCTCCAATAACTGATCATAGGTACTTGTAGTCTTCCTTCTTTTATTGGGAATTCCAGGTAACCATGTTCAAAGTCCATAACCGCGTTGAAGGTCCTCAACCAATCTACGCCGAGAATGCAATCCGTTGTAAGTCCAGGTACTACGAAAACACCAAAATCAAAAGAGTATTCTTTTATGTTCACTTGTAAGAGTACCTGTTTTTTATTAATTTACTCTTTCCCCCTGTTGCCGTTACTACAGACATACCACTTACTGGTAACATTTCTATCCTAACTTTTAATTGCTCTGCACAATTCTGAAACATTTCAAATAAACTTTCTGAAATACAGGATATTTCCGCACCTGAATCAAGTAATACTTCAACTTTCTTTCCATACATCGTTGCTAAATAATTGGTGCCCTAACTACAGGGTGCTTCAAAAAAATGTATACACACTTTGAACTTGCATAGAAAATTTATTTACCGTTCTACAAAGTTAAATTTCAGGAAAATAGAAAGCTAAAAGTCCAATGTAAATCAAACATTAACAACAAATGTTAATACTGTTCAAATTGGTGACCTGCAGCATCAATACAATTCTGAGTACGAGTCACCACAGATTCTGTACATCGTATCAAAACGTCCAATGAGATTTCTCTACACACTGCTTGAATCTCATTCCAAAGAATGTCTAGGTTACGTGGTTTACGTTTGTACACCTCATCTTTTACTGTGCCCCACAAGAAGAAATCCAGTGGTGTAAGGTCTGGAGAGCGTGCTGGAAACTCGATTGACCCCCTGCGTCCTATCCACCGGCCCGACAAATTTTGATCCAGGTAAGCTCGTACGTCCCTGTGATAGTGCGGCGGAGCACCATCTTGTTGAAAATAAAAATCATCATTACCGTATAATGCACGAATGGCAGGAAATATGGAATCAGCAAGCATTGTTAGGTAATTAATACCAGTTACAGTGCCTTCAAATTGAAAAGGTCCAATGAGTCCCCTTGAAGACAAACCGCACCACACATTTACACGTGGCAAATTTACAGCTTTTTCAATTGTAATGTGAGGATTTTCTTCACCCCAGTAAACACAATTGTGCCTATTGACAGTTCCATTAAGTTTGAATTGGGCTTCATCCGACCAAATGATGATACCCATAAATCCCGGTTCACGTATCACCATCTCCTGAATCCATTCACAAAATTGCAACCTTCTATCTGGATCGTCGTCACTTAGCTGTTGCACCAGCCTTGGAATGTAAACACGATACTTGCCTCTCTTCAGAATGCGTAGCACGCTGCTAGCACTTACATCACTTTCACGTGCCCCTTGCCTTGAAGATTTGTTAGGAGAGCGTTGAAACAGTTCCAAGACTGCCATTGATGACTCATCACTTGTAGCTGTTCGAGGCCGACCTGAATGACCTTTATGCACATCACACACTGTTCCATGAACTTCGAACTTGTCTCGTATGCGTGTAATTGTTAATCTTGAAGGTGGTTCTGTATCATACTCCCTTCTCCACTGTCTTTGAACTTCATTTACATTCTCAAACTTCCAGTACCACTTAATAACCTGCTTACGTTCTTCAAAACTCAAACGTACGTCCCCCATGTTGATATTACAAATTCCAACTGATAATATAACATAGATGGACGATTATACTGGCACCTGGCGAAGAAATATAACACTAGCCTTGTAGAGCGGGAAAACAACAATAGTTTAAAGTGTGTATACATTTTTTTGAAGCACCCGGTATTTGCTCTTCCTTAACTAACTCTTTCTCTCAAGTCATCACTTGGATTATTGTGGAAAACACTTCGGGCAGATACTATTCTATTTTCGTGGGTAGGTTCATTTTTTATATTGCCTCTGTCCGGACCACAACTTCGGCATTGTCTAATTTTTTGGATTTTTTGGACTCCCTTCTTGGCTGGTACATGGGTTAGGTGTGTTCTCATTTCTGTCTACATCCATTTGAGGTTTAAAATGTTTTCCTGCAAAATCACCTCTTCTGTTTCGGTTGATATATCTTACATAAGCTTTACCTCTACCCGAAAAAAATTGTTGACCTCTTGAATTAGACTGTGAGTCAGAATGATGGTTGTTGTTACTTAAATCTTCCTGTCTATTGTATCTGTTATTCGCTAGTGTTTTGCGGTCATTAAATTGGTGGTTATTAGGATAGTCTCCTTGGTTATGAGTGTAGTATGAGTTCTTTTTGTTATATTCCCGTTGTTGTCTGTAGTTATTGTTATTATAATTATCGTTCGTAGAACTTTTATAATATTGTCCATTGTCAAGTCATATAATAAACTGTTCAGCCTCTTCAATGCTCCTGACATTCGGGTCGTAAAAATGTCTTGTATTTTACCAGGCATCCTACCTACAATGTCTCTTACTATCTCTTCTTCGGGGAGTGGATCTGTAAAGAAATTATTCTTTGCTGCCTCTCCAGCAAAAAAATCTAAATATAAATCTCGCCCTTCCTGAAATCTTCTTCCCTTGCACAGTTCTCTTTTCTCATGGTACTGCCTCTCCTGGGACCAGAAATAATTTAGAAAATTGGATTTCAATTCATAATAAGTACTGCATCTTTGGATTTGTCGCTCTCCCATACTTGAGCTCTACCTCGGAGATGTTGATAAATACAATTTATTTTCTCTGTGTCATTATAATTCTCAAAAGTTCTGTAGGATTCAAAACTTTTATAAAAGTAACAGGTGGATGGACCAGTCCCAAAATTTTGTAATTGCAACTTTATCACTGGAAGTAAAGGTTATTGTGTTCAGGTTACCCCAAGGATTTGAGGTTGTGCCTCTTTACCTTTTGTCTGTATCTCTGATAG